>JAVXUP010004242.1:27500-37208 GCA_033070095.1 Escallonia herrerae | reverse complement strand
TTTGGGTAAGCTTTAAATGATTAATGAAAATTTAGGGAATTTATTTTTGGCAAATGTCATAAATTATATATATATATATATATATATATATATGGGGACCGATCCACATCCACCGGTGGAGAAATAACAATTTCTCCACCGAACCGCAGGTAAGAGCAGCGGTTGGCCACGTGGCGCAAAAGGGACGGGACGAAAATAATATGAGAAATTCACGAAAATATCACGAGAAAATGAAAAACTCGTGAGAAAATGGTGGCAATAATGCCCAACCGCAACTCCTACATGCGGTTGGCATTATTGCCTTCCGTGACCCCACCCCCCTTGCCCCCCCCCACGCGTCACCCCCCTTGCCCCCCACCCCCCACCCCGTGGCCCCCACCCTATGTCCTTTTCCCCCACCCGTGAACCCCCTTCCCCCACCCGTGAACCCCCTCTTCCCCCACGTGTCATTACCACCCTACCCCCCACCCCCACGTGTCATTCCCCCCTCCCCCTCCCTGCTGTTCACTCACGGTTCTTCCCTTCCTCTCTCACTTTTCTCTCTATAAAATCCCTCCTCCCCGAATCATTTTTTCCACCCTCCTCATTCTCCCTATCTCACCTACATACAAACAAAAAAAATTTACGCTAGAAGATCGGTGGATAACCGCTAGAAGATCGGTGGATTTTTCTTGAAATATATCAAGTTAAAACAAGTAAGTATTTTTCAATTTGTTCATACCAATTGATTGTTTAAATTGTGTTACGCTTAAATTGTTCTTACAATAGTCTAAAATTCGTGTTTAGGGCGTCAAAATTACGTTTTGACAAATCGGGGTATTACATTCGAAAAATTCCAAAATAGCGATTTTTTAGGGCGTCAGAAATAGAATTTTTTACGAATTTATAAAAAATAGCTAGAGCTAGATTTTGCCAAAATACGAAACAGAGACCCTAGTTATTTTCAAAAGATCTGTATCAGGTAAAAATTTCAGATTTTTCCAAAGACTGGAAAGGGGTTAACTGATACACGCAACCTTGTAACTTTGCAGTGTAATTTAAAATATCAAGCCAGCGCGATTTCGCGCGAAACTTTTATGAAAACCCTAGGGTGTTGGGAAGTTCCATTCCCCAGGAATTCGGGCCATTCCGAAGCCGTTAGCTAATTTTTTGGCCGAACGGGCTTTTAAGCGCTCGATCCGGACACCGGTTCGAGATTTTTAGGCGAAAAATCCGTAAAATACTTTTTAGATCAAGAATGAACTCAGGAAGCTTAAAATAGCATTTTAAAGCACTTTTGATATTTTCTGAAGCCAGGGGGTATTTTGGTAATTTGCCACCCCGAGAGGGGTATTTTGGTAATTTTCCCGAAAAAGTTTTTCAACGGACTTTTAAGTCCAGAAGTGTAAGTAAAACGCCTGAAATGTTGTTTTGCAGCTGATTGCGGGGCGTAATTGTCGCTAAAGGTGAAAACTTAATTAGACAGTTTTTTCACGAATTTATAAAAAATAGCTAGAGCTAGATTTTGCCAAAATACAAAACAGAGACCCTAACTATTTTCAAAAGATCTGTATCAGGTAAAAATTTCAGATTTTTGCAAATACTAGAAAGGGGTTAACTGATACGCGCAACCTTGTAACTTTGCAGTGTAATTTAAAATATCAAGACAGCGCGATTTCGTGCGAAACTTTTATGAGAACCCTAGGGTGTTGGGAAGTTCCATTCCCCAGGAATTCGGGCCATTCCGAAGCCGTTAGCTAATTTTTTGGCCGAACGGGCTTTTAAGCGCTCGATCCGGACACCGGTTCGGGATTTTTAGGCGAAAAATCCGTAAAATACGTTTTAGATCAAGAATGAACTCAGGAAGCTTAAAATAGCTTTTTAAAGCACTTTTGATATTTTCTGAAGCCAGGGGGCATTTTGGTAATTTGCCCCCCCGCGAGGGGTGTTTTGGTAATTTTCCCGAAAAAAAGTTTTTCGGTCCAGAAATGTAAGTAAAACACCTGAAAGGTTGTTTTGAAGCTGGTTTGATGGGCGTTAGGGTGACAATGAACCCCCGGGGGCTATTTTGCTAATTTTACATTACACAAATTTGTGCTTAAAATAACTTTTAGTTCAGGAAAGGGTGTGAGACACCTGAAAAGTTATTTTAAAGAGTGAATTCAGGAAGCTTAAAATCCCATTTCAAAGCACTTTTCAGATTTTTTTTGTCAGGGGGCATTTTGGTAATTCGCATCCCCGATAGGGGTATTTTCGTAAATTTGCAGCGTTAAGTTTTTCAAATGATTTCTTAGTCCAGAAATGTAAGCAAAGCACCTGAAAGGTTGTTTTGAAGCTGATTTGGGACGTTAGGGTGATAATGAACCCCCAGAGGCATTTCGGTAATTTGCCGCTCATCGGGGGCTATTTTGCTAATTTTACATTATACCAAATTTCCCGAAAGACGGTGGTTTAAATAAATTTTATTCTTCTTTTATTTAAATTTATGACTTGTTGAGAATGATATAATTTTTATTTTTTAGATTACAGTATAAATATGGATGCAACTGGAGGAAATAATTTTTGTGAAGGTTCTGATCCACCTTACGTTGGTCAAGTTTTTCAAGCACTGGACGAAGTTGAAGCATACTATAGAGCATATTCGAAAACGATAGGTTTCGGTATTAGAACTAAGACGACTAGAAAACGGGCGAATACAGATCAAATTTGTGCAAGACTATTTGAGTGTCATAGAGGAGCACCGCATGTAACTCCGGTCGTTCGGATCAGTGACGAAGGGACAACAAGACAAAGAAAACGGGACACATTTCCGGGTACCGGCTGCAAGGCCCATGTGTATGCAGTACACCGAAAAAATGAAAACCATTGGGTTGTCACAGGAGTGGAGTTGAGCCATAATCATCAGTTGATGACCCCCAGTAAGATTGGTCAAATTCATCAACACCGAGAAATAAGCGCGGCACACAGACAACTAATTTTTACAATGGCCGAGGCTAAAATTCCACCTTCTAAGATGATGGGGGTTTTCTCAAGCCAGGTTGGGGGGATTGACAAGTTGAGTTTCAACGAAGTAGACCTTCGAAATGAACTTCGTGCTCAGAGGAGAGAGTCTTTCGGTAAGAGTGATTCTCAAACTACACTTGATCTCTTCAGGTCCTTTCAGAGTGAGAATTCTGGATTTTTTTACAGTCTCCAACTGGATGATGAGAACCGCATTAGTACTATATTTTGGGCGGACCCCAGTTCTAGAGCTGCTTACCAAAATTTTGGGGATGTTGTGACGTTTGACACCACATACCGCACCAATAAGTACTCTATGCCTTTTGCTCCGTTCACCGGGGTGAACCACCACTATCAGTCAATCTCGTTTGGCTTTGCCCTGCTTAGGGATGAGACGGAGGAGTCATTTACGTGGTTATTTGAAACGTGGCTTCAAGCAATGTATCATATTCCTCCAAAGACCATCATCACCGACCAAGATCTGGCAATGAAAAATGCAATCGCTAAGGTCCTTCCAGATACTCACCATGGCCTGTGCACATGGCACATAAGCAACAAATATCCCGAACGGCTTCACCATGTATATGCAAACCATCCGTCATTCAAGACTGACTTTAATACATGTGTGAAGAAATCGTTGACGGTAGACGTGTTCGAGGAGAGGTGGGCCACGTTAATGGATACTTACTATTTGCACAATCACGAATGGTTACAATCGTTGTATGAGATCAAGACACAGTGGGTCGGTGCCTACACCAAGAATTTTTTTGCAGCCGGAATGACTACGACCTCGAGAAGCGAAGCTATGAATTCATTCTTTGATGGGTACGTAGGCCAGTCTTCAAGTATAGCGGAGTTCGTACTAGAGATGCAGAAAGCCGTTGACAGGCAATTGTACCGTGAGAGAGAAGCCGACGCGGCTACAGTTTGCAAAGAAAGAGCTATACTACTTTATTCACCTTTAGAGGCTCATGCGGCTCAAGTCTATACCAAGGAAATGTTTCGACAGTTTCAAGAGGAACTACTAAAGTCGAATCAATATGGCATGACAAAGTTGCACGAGTATTCCACCAGAGATATCAAGGTTTATGCTTTGACAAATGTGACGAACTTCGCCAATCCGTGCTCTTCGTCGGCTCCGAGGACCAGACGACATTTTACCGTAGCAGTTTGTAAGGACACCGGGTTGGTTAATTGCAACTGTCAACTGTTTGAGCATAAAGGTATACTTTGTCGACACGCGTTGAGGGTTTTGAGCGCCAAGAATGCTAGTGAAATCCCTCCACCGTATATCTTGGAACGGTGGACGAAGGAAGCCAACAGAGTCCACGGTCACATTCCTTACGTGCCCAATGTTTCAGTTGATTTCGAGCAATCTGAGACGCTGCGATATAATCACCTTTGTAACATCATGCACGGTTTATCAATGGATGCAGCGTCGACATTTGATGGGTACAGGTATCAAGTTGAAGCAGCCGCACGGGATAAGGCTAAGCATGCACAGTTTAGGAGGGCATTACCAGAAACTGTGGACACTCCGACTAGCCACGCAACTCCAGGCGGTAGATTCAATCGAGCCAAACAGCCAGTCATTGACAGTACTGACCTACAAGGTGAGGAAGACGATATTTTTGATCCAATTATTTCTCAAACAAAAGGGCGAAAACGAGCAATACGCATGAAGAATCCGATTGAAGAAGCAACGGGTCAAAAAAAATTACGAAAGTGTGCGTTGTGTAACAAGATGACTGATCATGACAAGAGAAACCATTATAAAGTGTTAGGTATCGAACCTGACAGTATGGTCGAGGAGGACGATGATGAGGAAGAGTGTTAGGGTTAATGTTTCAGTTGTATAAATTGAACTTATATAATGTTTAAATTTGTGATTTGGTTTGTGCAATCTTTAATTTGTGATTTGGTTTGTGAATTATTGATAGTTTTGGTAACTCCGTTTTCGGGCACACTTTAGGCCCCATTTGATAGCTTCCGAAAAAATTTGTAATTTTTTTGTCACTTTTTTTCCGCTCATTGCACTTCAGGCACGCTAGTTAGCCCATTTGTAAGACTTTCGGCGAAAAACGAGACACATTAATTTTTGAGTTTTCCTAGGAAGGGCCTATTCGGGCACACTTTAGGCCCCATTTGATAGCTTCCGAAAAAAGTTATAATTTTTTTGTCACTTTTTTTCCGCTCATTGCACTTCAGGCACGCTAGTTAGCCCATTTGTAAGACTTTCGGCGAAAAACGAGACACATTAATTTTTGAGTTTTCCTAGGAAGGGCCTATTCGGGCACACTTTAGGCCCCATTTGATAGCTTCTGAAAAAAGTTGTAATTTTTTTTGTCACTTTTTTTTGAATGCCGTCATATGAAAGGTATATTCGCGCACATTTTAGCGCCAAATTCATAGCATGCGAAAAATTATGTACATTTCTTTTTGGTACAATTTTTTGTAACATCACAGCAGCTAGCCACGCACGTCAGGATAATGGTAATGAAGGCGTCTAGCTTCATTCTTTTTCAGCTCCCAGGCTATCCTATACCTAAACGTCAAGGCATCCTTCCTAGTCCACGAGGAGTGTTTGAGCACTTCCGAGCGAGCAATGTAGTCCATGTACTTGAGGACGTAAATCCCGCAATCGTGACCGTTATATTGCTTTGGTCGGTCCTTTATCATCACGACCGTCCAAGGGTCACCCTGTGGCCGTCCGCATGCTAGCGAGAGGACAGTAGTCTGCATCCAACAATAAAAACGAGAATCAAGCCTATGAGACAAGAACAATATACTATGAGCCAAGGTCAAAAAATAAATACTAACCACTAAAGTGATGTACTCGTTGTACATCTGTGCCAGCAGCTGTCCAGGCTCGTCCTCCCTTAGGCTATCGTATATGTGAACCGTTCTGAACGCTGGATGGAGAAGTAATAGGAACCAGTGGTTTGCATGATGACAGGGTATCATGATAAGGTTCGCATCAGCAGCGGGACATTGATAGTCTGCGTTCATCATGCCTAACACGTTTCGACCTGGTTTCCACTTACTCCTGCCGCCCCCTCGCCTCCATTCTGTGAATTCTCTCACCGTTAATTCCACAAAATGAGTGGGATACATGTTAAGCTTCAGATATTCAGAACGGTTAAAACGTTGCTCTCTAATCCGGAGCAGTTCTATGTAAGCGTTCATGACAAAATTTGAAAGATCTGTCTCCGGCGCCAACGTTCTGATATCCTCATGACCTAGGAATGTCGCAAGGGGAAAGTCTGCTGAATTGACAGGCTCATGCCCGAAGTAGTGCCGGTCGATCCAAGCCATCTTGTCCGACCTCAATGGCTTCGTCGCTTGTCCTTTGTCCGACTGAAAGCTTGGGCGCGAGGCCTGGATTCCTACTTGGGGAAGCTGACTCTGGCACTGAGAGTCGTATGCGTTTGGAGGCAAGCGACTATATGGCTCCCATACCTGACTCTGGGGCTGATAGTCGTACGCGTCAGGAGGAGGGCGACCAGACGGCTCCCACACCTGACTCTGGGGCTGATAGTCGTACGCGTCAGGAAGAGGGCGACCGGACGACTCCCACACCTGACTCTGGGGCTGATAGTCGTACGCTTCAGGACGAGGGCGACTAGACGGCTCCCCTTCGTAACCCCGGTACGCAAGACTAAAGTTTTGAACTTCAGTCTTGTACTTCTCAATGGACCTCTTAAGATTGTCAGGAGCCTGCGCGACAAACCAGTCAAACGACTCCAGCTGCTTGAACACCTCAATGCCCTGGTCAACCTAAAAAACATGCATAGAAAATATGGCTAATCATATTTGACAAATGGTCGATAAGGTGCGCAAATAAATTATCAAACAACACTAGCATGACTTACAATGGCCAATGCCCAGAACTGGTCATAGACCTCACGTGGCGCGTACGATGTCTTCTTCACTGGGAAGGGCGATTCACCCTCGTGCGCGTCACCCTGAGAAACCACTGTAAGTATTCCTCAGTACTAATGCCGTCGTGCTTCAGCGATACAAGGCTATCATACGTTTCCTGCCAGGTATTCCACTGGTGCACCTCGTCACCCAACAAAATCAAGGCATCAGCCACCTCGAAGTTCGGCCCTCGACCACCCCTGTATGGCCGCATGTCTACAGCGGGTTTTGGTATCCCTTGTGGACAGCCAGCTTGCTTCATAGCTCGATCGGGCATCTGAAACTCACATTCTTCGAAGTGAATGAGCGGCACCCGAACCAAACCTGCCAGCACGTACGACACCGGAAGTTGCCAACACCACTCATCCAACAGATGCATCACCTTGCCATATGGCTGCCACGTCACCTGGGATGCATCTAGTATCTCTAGTTCCCCCCGATAGAACTTTAGATGGTGGTGAGGGTCTACCCGTCTCCTCCTCCGGTTGGTCGTAGGCCCCCAGGCCCACACCCTAGGCCACGTCTCATCGGAATCTACCAACGGTTGTGGACGACCCATGGGTAGCCTCTCGTAAGACCAAACCTGTGAATGCAAACATTATATGGAATTAGTAATTAATCCCGAATATATTGACTAAGGATCCTACCAAGAAAATAAATGCTCATACCTGTAATAGAGTCAGGCAGGCGGCAATGGACTTGGCACCGTTTCTCGTAGCCTTATGCAGTGCTCGATATAGGTGCGCAAGGACAGCTGAACCCCACGAATAGGAGTATACCTCCTCAAGATCCTCCAAGAACACCATATACTTCGGATGCACCGTGTTTTTCGAATGCGTCGGAAGTAATATAGCTCCAATAATATACAGAAGGAATGCCTTCGTATACGTCACGAAATCTTGAGGAGTGTATTCATCCGGTAGCACGCCGTACTGCTCTCTCAGCCATTTAAGCTTGACGCCGTTTGTTGTAAGCGCTGCCCTTGGAATTCCCGGAAAATACTGCATAGCCATATTCGCTATGGATGCAGACGGCACGTTCAAAGTAACGGGTCTGCCGTGACATGGGATTCCAAGTATAAATCCGACGTCCTCTAACGTAACAGTCATTTCACCAAACCGGAAGTGAAATGAGTTCGTCTCGCTCCTCCATCGTTCAACTAGAGCGGATATAAGGCAATCGTCGTGTCGAGACCATTTCCCGGGATCGGTGAACAGGGTTAAATTTTGACGGTGTAATAGCTGTATTTGTTCCTCGTTTAGTACCCACTCTTCAAGGTGCCTTGTGCTTTGAATTGTTTCCAAAACACCCCTATCGACACCGTCAAATACGTGCCTCGCGACGTGGTCATCGTCATCGTATAGGATTGATGTATCATGAGGTCCAGAGCTGAAATTCATACCTTTAAGAACAAAATATAATTATAAACCAACTTAGCGTCCATAATATCCATAATATTTACATTCCAAAACTATAACTGGATCTTTAACCTAGCTTACCAACACATTAGCAATAGTCATTATTTCAATGTATTAAAACAAATCCTCAATTCCCACCACTCCGAACGCTTAATTACGCTAGTTCCCACTGAATTTAGCGCCAACGTGGTTATATAGCAATATATAGCCCGATGGCCCCTACACCTCCAACACCTCAAAACAGCTTTAAAGTCAAGTTTTTAAATGTATTACGTCAATTATATACCAAATATATCAGGAAAAATTTTAAAGGGGGCAAGTTACCAAAACACCCGCTACTTATGCAAAATATCCCCTGGCAGTCATCGCCGGTGCGTCACAAGGTTCAGAACATCTGGAACAAAATAAGTTTTCGGGTGTCTCACACCCTTTCCTGAACTAAAAGTTATTTTAAGGTATGAATTTTAAGCTGGATCCTTCCTAGCAAAATAGCCCCCGATCAGCGGCAAATTACCGAAATGCCCCTGAGCGTTCACTATCACCCCAAAGCCCCCGAACCAGCTTCAAAACAACATTTCAGGTGGTTTACTTACATTTCTGGACTAAAAAGTCGTTTGATGGACTTGGCACGGGAAAATTACCAAAACACCCCTTGGCGCGGGAAAATTACCAAAACACCCCTACGCGCGCCACGTCAGCTTCAAAACAACATTTCAGGTTTTGTAATTATATTTCTGGACTAAAAAGTTCGTCAAAAAACTTAGCACTGTAAAATTACCGAAATACCCCTCTCGGGGCGACGAATTACCGAAATGCCCCCTGGCATAAAAAAATATCAAAAGTGCTTTGAAATGCTACTTGAGGCTTCCTGAATTCATTCTTGACATAAAAAGTATTTTACGGAGGTTTCGCCCAAAAATCGCGAACCGGTGTCCGGATCAAGCGTTTAAAGGGCCGTTCGGCCAAAAAAATAGGTAACGGCTTCGGAATGGCCCGAATTCCTGGGGAATGGAACTTCCCAACATCCTAGGATTCTCATAAAAGTTTCGCGTGAAATCGCGCTAGCTTGATATTTTAAAATACACTGCAGAGTTACAAGGTTCCCCGTATCAGTTAACCCCTTTCCAGTCTTTGGAAAAATCTGAAATTTTTACCTGAGACAGATCCTTTAAGAATAACTAGGGTCTCTTTTTTGTATTTTAGCAAAATCTAGCTCTAGCTATTTTTTATAAATTCGTGAAAAACTGTCTATATTTGGCACCCTAAAAAATCGCTGTTTTGGAATCTATAAATGTAATACGCTGATTTGTATAAACCTAACATTGAATTATAAGGAAATTCAAAATACTTACTTGTTGTGACTTGATGTATTTAAAGAAAAAACTACCGA
>JAVXUP010004242.1:0-25000 GCA_033070095.1 Escallonia herrerae | reverse complement strand
ACGCTTCGAATTTATTATTTCTAGCGCGTGAGTGCTGAAAAGACGGAAATCAGATAAAAAATCCCATAATTATTAGAAGTCTTAAACTTTTCGGAAATCTCCCAAAGGGTAAATCAGAGCATACACTAATAAATCCAAAAAATATACATCAATAGCTGACTTAGTGGCCCAAAGCTTTTACACAATCCAAATTCTCCAACGAGGAGTTTCAAAATTTAAAACCTAAGTAATACCAAGCTGTCTTAGTAGACACTTAATGTCAATACTAACTCTGAAATAAGGCAGCTAACTCTTGGTCACATAGCTAGCCCTTCAAATTCAAAATCTCACTTACTGATCACCTGAAAGGAAAAACAATAAGCCCTTCAAATTCAAAATCTCACTTACTGATCACCTGAAAGGAAAACACAATAAGGAAATGAGTTAAATGGCCAGTAAGGTCGCTCAAAGGACCAATCAAACAAAAGCAAAAATATTTGAGAAGCAAAATTTCAGAAGCACAAAAATTTTAACAAAACAGACATCAACCAATTTTCGAATGTCAAAATATATCTGAAAGACAAGATTTCAAAGGCACACCAGATTCGACTGAACAAAGATCAGACCAAATATCATATACCAAAATATATCTGAATAAGGAGACAAACACTAAAGAGGTCAGACCAAATATCAAATACCAAAATATATCTGAGAACGGAGACAGACACTAGAGAGCCATTCAGAAAGTGGTCACATGCGTCATTACGAACATATGAGGCCGGTTTAGAAGTAAGATCGCGATCTCTAGCTCAATTCCCGCTGAGCTAGCCCACGTTTCAATCCACATGAATAAGTCAGAAATAAGTCACATACAGTGTGACATGGCTCATAAGGTTACCAAAACAAAAATCTCAAAATAACTGTTATCAAACATCGGACATGTCAACCGATATACAAAGTTTACGAAGTACTGATAATCATTATTCACTGAAACGAACAATATCAATACAGCAAATTCTGAGGTCAAACAAATTCTACAAAATTCGATTTCCACAAGTCATAGCATTGAAAACAAGTTATTCATAACAAAGTTCAAAGCAAAAGGAGAATAAGAGTCACTTAACTCAATTCGAAGAAGTTCGAATTTCAAAAAGAAACCAAGGACTTACATGAGCGATTGGTTCATCGTTAATTCGAATTTCAAAAGTAAACTCTTACCTTAATCAAGCTTTTGAGAAATACAAATCCTTAAGCTCCACCTTAGAACCCACGAGCTTTCCAAGCCCCTCTCTCTCTCTCTCTCTCTCTCTCTCTCTCTCTTCCTTGAGAAGGAAAAAGGAAAACAGAGAACCCCAAAAAAAGGTTGAAAAGGAAATAAGATAACTATTTATATGGAATTTTTTTTTAAGTTTTCATTCGAAGGAAAAAGAGTTTCTTTCGGCCGAATCCGGCAGATGCGAAATGCTTCTGAATTTTTTTTAATTCAACCGAAAACATGTTTTCATTCAAATGAAAACTATTTTTTTTCATTCGACCGAAAACTTGTTTTCATTCGAATTTAAGAGTTTTCATTCGAATTAAAACTTTTAATTCGAATGAAAACTTCAGTGAGCTCTTCGCGATTTTAAATACTTTTCGTTTGAAGCAAAAATATTTTTATTCGAAGTAAACCATTTTCATTTGAAGCAAAAATATTTTCATTCTTTCAAAACTCCAAAACTTTAACATCAAATAGTTTTGATTCGAATGAAACCACTTTCATTCGACCAAAAATTTCAGAAACAATTCCAAACCGTTTTCTTAATATTAACAAAAGACCACAAACTTATTTTTTCAAAAATATTAATTTCACACAGAAAAAAAGAGAAAGAAAATTTTCGGGGTATAACACTACGTGGGTGTAGAATAGACTGTGTGATTGTGTGTGTGTGTGGGGGGGGGGGAGGATAAGGGGAAAGGGGGCTGTGTGAGAAGGGTAGAAAATGGGTTTGGGATTGTGCATGTAAACTATGTGCGTGTGAAGTGTGTATGTGTGTGATGGTTGTGTGGTTGTGTGAGTATTGTGTGTATATGTGTGAGTTGGTGGCTGTCCAAAGTTGGTGTGAAGAGGACTGTGCATGTGAGGAAGGGAAGAAGGGAAGAAGTGACTATGTGAGGAAGGGAAAAAGGGAAGCTGTGGGTAATGTGAGTGTTGGTATTGTAATGGCATTTTGTATGAGGTGGGTTTAAAAGATAAGAAATAAAGAAAAAATGAAAGCTATGTGAACAGTAATTGTGAGTTGGTGAGAGTGTGTTCTGAATTCTTGCATACTGCAAACAGTCAAATGTAGTCGTAGACTTAGCACTACTACAATCTTTTCTTATATATTATAGAATAATATCGTTTGTTAGTACGAAAAATCATAGCTAAAATTGGCGATCAGTTATTAGATAATGGCTACATATCATGCTGTGCAACTTTGACCGGGTAAAGAGATACCATATTGCCGTTTAACTCGAATGTTAGCAATCTTTTCGATTGGATTATAATGCTGGTCTTCATATTCAACAGCACTTGCATTATTATTAATGCAATTCTTCTTATTAAACAAAAATATAGCTGATCAATCCAACAGATAAAGATCTAATCTAATATATCCAGCTTGTGCTGTACGGATAGATGTTCCAGTGATAATTTTTACAGTAAACTTACACCCTTCAACTATGCAAAAAAGATTCAGTGATACTTTTCAACTTTTTAGTTACAAAATGGGGTTGATGATCATCACCTTAACTTTACCCAAATGGAAAACCAAGTAACAGAGAGGAAAATATCATCAAAATACTCTGAAAAAAAATCTTAAAACATTATTTCTGATTTCTTTCTTTTCGTAAAATTGACAAGCAAAACATAACCCTCTTCTTTTACCCTTAAAATTGTTAAAGGAGAAAAAGAACAAAAAAAAAACAAAAGATGCCACTTCTCCCTGTTTCATCCACTGCAGACCAACATATCCCCCGATCTTATCAATCTCGCGGCAAACCTTGGAACCTTACAAAACCCTGTCTCGGGACAGCAAGATGGAGAAACAAACTCATTGTTGCACTAAACTGCAGACCTCCACCAAACACATGTCCGTCTTTCATGCAGACCAAATTACATGTATCAGAGATCGGATTCAGATTTTGATGAGATAGATTCAGAGAAAGCTCCACCCGAATTGGATGGACAGGATTCAGACAGCATCACTGATTTTGGCTGCACACCTCAACATAATTTCTGAAGATGGCATCGATTTCATATACTGCACAAAAACAAATGAAAAGCAAATCAATTGAAGTAAGCTAAAAATAACATTTCAAACATACAAACCAGCGGCAACAACTTATAAAACGATTTCCAAGCAACATAATTAACCAGCAGCATAGTTTAGTCCACAAGAACCCGTTGCTCGTAGGGTCACTGCATACAAACCAAGCCACGCACTTAAGTAACTTGAGTTAACTTAAATATTGAAAGATTAATACTGAATATAGGCAAAACAACTTTGTAAAAGAATTTTGTTGTAGGAATAATCATATGTATCCACAGCATATCCAAATGCAGGTTCATGTCAGAACACCGTACCTCATCTCTCTCTCAAAATAGTTCTCTCAATAGTTCTTTTTTCTCCGCCAAACCTAAATTGTTTGGCCACCACCGCAGCCGGCTTCCCCAGCACATGGTGCATTTGTGCTTTTGTCCTTATGTGGTGTGTTTGATCTAGGGTTTAATTTTTTTTTTTGGGTGCCTTTGGGAATATGTTTGGCTTCGGCCGTGAGGTGTGCCTTGGCTAGGATTACATTCTAGCCTCTTTCTTTCTGTGATTTGGGCAAGACACCAGGGTTGATTGTTGCCACTTGTTGCTATGGATCGATTGCTCTTGGATGCTCGTTTTCTATGTTGGTGGGTTTCTGTTCTCGTTCGGTTTCTGTGACCCCTTCTGATTTGGCGGGTGTGGGGGTGCTTCGCGGTGGTTGGGTGCAGGATATTGGGGTGGTGGTGGTCAGAGAGTCCAATCAGAGGTTTTCTCTTGCTAAAGTTTCCTCTCCCGTCCCCTCCCCTTCCAAGTTAGGTGTAATATCCCGAACATTGGGAGTGGGTTAAAATGACTATCGGAGACCCGAAAAACAAACGGGCGTTAAAGTTGAGTAATGCTCGGATATTAGTAGTGCCTAGGAGCTTAAAAAGATTTAGGGGAGGCAGAACTCCGGATTTTTGAGGCGTTACAATTTGTATTAGAGCAGTTCGGTCTTGTGGTATTAAGAGTATAAGTATATGAATTTCTGGGCACAGAACTGAGTATAAGTATATGATTCTATAGGCACGGACCCACAAAGTATGGATAACACGATTATGTAGAATGATATTCCGGTTAACGAGAGCGGGGTAGGATGATGGTAGAATTAAGAAGTCTGCTTTGACTTATCATTGTCTTTAGACGTGTTAGAATACCTTTGATAGTTGTTAATTGCACCAGTATGGTCCGCACTCATAGTTCTAGCAGTGGAGATAGTACGGAGGGCCTGGGTCCCTGATAGATAAGATTCTAACAGATTTGCATAATAAGAGCAAGGATTCTTCCCGGTATTAAGACTTAACCAGACAATTTTTAGATTGGGCAATGTACTGTACGGAGGTTTTATGACTATAGAGGGGCATCTCTATCTAATAGGGGGAAACAGCAAAACCCCAGAACTTATAGTTATGATTCCAAACACAATGAACCCGATTCCAACTTTGATGACCTAGAATCTGAAAACTGGCAGCAAGGAGTACAGCGATGCGGTTCAACTACAGCCCCAACTTTGAGGCGAGAGTACCTTGGGTGAATGTATCAAACGAAATGCGATTAGCTATAGGAGGTTATTGGACCCTATGAAGGCAGCAAACTGGATTAACAAAATGGAGGGAATTTTGAGCCACCGATTCTATAAGTTTGAGCAACTGTAAGTGAAGCGACAAAGGATTGAAATTGCTAAATATGAAATTAGAAGGGAGGTTGACCAAAGGTAAGAAATGGTGGTGAAGAGTCCAACTCGTCAGCAATTGACTGATATTGCTTGGGAACAGTTTAAGGAATTATTCTCGACCGATATTTTCATAAGACCTCGTAAACAGATGTTAAGGAAGCTTGCTAGTGTGAAGCAAACAGATTAAGAGTAAATAAACAAGGTCGATATGAGATTTCATGATTCGCTCGATTTGCAGTAAGAATGTTACTAACCAAGGCAAATAGATGCCAGAAGTCTGAGTAACGGCTTAAGCCTGATAGAATGGAGATAAGTAAGAATTTTCCCAGAATAGATTTGTAGGATCTGACAGTAGGCAGCAAAAAGTTTTTACAGTTAGCACAATACGATACCCAAGGTTAAAGGTTGGGGTGGAATCAGGGATTTAAGCTCACTTCGGTTCAGGGGTATTGAGATTTGGATAAAGTTTTGAAATTTAATCGAGGCATGATATGGGATTTAAGGGAGCGCAAGGTTAAGGCACTCGACCAGCTCAGAGTACTAGAGTTGAACCATCGCAGAGTTTTGAAGTTTGACCTACCTAGAGTACTGGTCAGGGTGGCAGATCAGTTTTCTGGCCACCCCATGTGGTAAGTGAGATAGAAGTCAGAGTGGTGAGTTATGCAATAAAGTAACCGGATGATGTGTTAGGCATGGTAGTGTGGAGCATTAAGTTCGAAATTGTTTGCTTGTGAGAAGTAATCTGTCGTGTACCTATAGCTAGGATAACAGTGAGCAATGTTCCTCGACGAAAAGAGGACAAGGTAGTAGGGGCTGAGGCCCAGAATATCAGTTAAAGTTTGTTTAATGTCTGCATAGGATGTTGTCACATCCGATGAAGCGGTGGCAAGTACACCATAGGTTAACCCATTACATGTTCGTATATTGCTTAATTCTGGAGTTTCATACTTTTCGCATCCATTACTTTAGCACAGTGATTGAGGGTAGAGGCTTGTCCTTTGGGAACTGATCTTGGAATAGGCATCCTGTCGGGGGAATCTTTGACTGTTTCTACAATGTTTGGTGGCTATACTGTCTATGTCGCAGATACAGATCTTCCTGTGGATCTCGTCCTAATTATTGTTCGAGGTTTGATATCATGCGAGACATGAATTGATTACACTCTAATCACGTATCTCTAAGTTATTATGGGAAAATCTAGAAGTGTTTCAAAGTTTGTAAAGTATGTATAATGGTTAAGTTAGTGATTCGGATGATGTGTGAGAATGAAATTCTCAGAAAGTGATTGTTGTAAGACTGAGAATTGGTTTGGGAATACGATATGAAACTTGGAATTCCATCTTGTCGGATCTTTTGTCTGTTGAATTCAAGGACGACTTAATTGAATGTTAGCTTACGCTAAGACATCAGAGAAGATGTCATTCATGCCGAGTCGTCTTATTTCTTTTCAGAATATTTATCTGTCCTTTCGAATCTATTTGGACTTGATGGGGTAGTATCTGACTCGCTGGCCATGGAAAAGCTACGAATCTTATTAAGGACCAATAACTCCTTCCAATTTTGATTGTTCTGGATCGTTAGGTTGACTTTGCTTTGCCAGATTTATATCATCGTTTCTGTGTCTGTCGTCGCTTCTGGAATGTCACAAAATTTTGTTGTGAACCCTGAGAGCCAATATGCATGATTTTTGTTAAATATTTTCATGTTCTGATTGCCTGATTGCGATTATTATTATTATTTACATAGTTTCACCTACCTGGATCTGAGATTAGGTAGATTCCTAAACCTCAGATAATCTATGAGCGAGAATAGATTTTGGGAATGTGGATTAGGTTTGGATAAGTTATTCGATGATTTGGTTTATGATTGGAATCTTGGCTGAACACATGATAATAGACAACATGTTACTTGCTTTTGGGAACCGAAAGGTTCCAAATGTTTAATTGAAACGAATGATTGAAGGATAAGGCTATAAGATTTTGTAAGAAAGGTGACTGTGAATTAAAGTGATGTGATAACTTAGACCCTAACATTCTGGTGGGAATGGATATATAGGTATCCGGAATCATATGTTGCGCTGTGTTAGGAGAACTTGTCTCTAGATGACAAATTCGGTAACAGCCTGGACTCGTTGAGATAAGGTACTAGAGTGTGCGGCGAAACCATAGTAGTTATAGTTTTCTGCCGTTTTGTGAAGTGTACGCAGAACCGTGGGTATGCAATACGTAGCAATGTTAAGATAACACGCCTCTCTGTGATGAACTTGGCAATAATTTGGACTTGTTGTTTTGAGGTATTAGAGTGTGCAGTGAAAGTCTGGTGGCTAAAGTTCAGCTGTCTTTGGTAATGTGTGAGGGCTTATAGCGACTGGTTATCCCTGATAGCCTTGATAGACTACAAGTCACACGTGACTATCACTTAGCATTTCAATATGCCTTAAGCTTGAGGTTAAGCTTACACTCGTTAAGTTGTACAAATGATAAGTCTCTGGTATAGTATCAGTAAAGTGTCGTGGAAGTCTGGTGTATCAGAGTTTGGGTTAATCTGTTGTAGATGCGTTGAATTCAGAGCAGTGTAGGTTCTGCTCAGTGGGTTTTGTACCCGTTAAGTCATTGTTCGTGAAGTTCTGGAATAGTTAGAGTGAAGTGATTACCTGACAGGGTTTCAGTTTAGTATTATGATTTGAATTTAAATAGTCGTGTCTGGATATTCGTGAGACAAGAATCTGGTGCGGAAGTCAGAGGTAGCCTAGCTACTATGAGATAGTTATCAGAGTTCTGCAACTGAAGCGTGATGCGTAGATGTGATAAGTGATAAGATATCTGAGAGTAAATTTCAAGGACGAAATTTTTATAAGGTGGGGAGAATGTAATATCCCAAACTTTGGGAGAGGGTTAAAATGACTATCGGAGACCCGAAAAATAAACGGGGCATTAAAGTTGAGTGATGTTTGAGTATTAGTAGTGATAGGAGCTTAAAAAGATTTCGGGGCCGCGGAGCTCTGGATTTTCGGCACGTTACATTAGGTCCCCCTCCCCCCTATAACGAGTTTTCTCTTTGTTGGTATGTGTATTGAGATTTAGGTTTCCGGTTCAGCTGGCGTGATGGTGCGTTTGTTTCAATCGGCGGGTTCTAGGGGGTGGTAAACGACGAGGGTGCAACAGATTTAGGTTTGTTCAGATCAACCCACAGGTTGGGGTGATTCAAGTTGGTGGTGGTATCCTACACTGGTGGACGGCGAGGTGGTGGACTAGCAGCAGTGTGGTGGATGGGCGGCGACAGTGGCTTCCGACTTTGAAGCAGCTGATGATGACGCGCACTGATGCACATGGGCAGTGGTGGTCTTGGGGCGCATGGCCTTGGCATTGGCAAGTGTCGCCTTCGTCGGGCAGACAAGTGGCATTGACGGTGTTTCTTTCTCTTGTTTTTTATGTTGTGTTGATAGGTGGTCTCTTTTGTTCTTGTCATTATCTTGTTTTCCAGGTTTAGTGTGTGGATAGTTTAGATATTTATCCTGAATGTGTTGGTACCTCCGAGAAAGAATTGATGTCCTTACTTATAGTTAGTGTCTTAGTTTGGATAAAGGTGCGCTAATCTTTCATGCGGGTGGTTGTCGGCATGGGTAATTGAAGCCATTTATTCTTTTACCGCTCTTGCATTTACAAGGAGGCTTCCCTCCTTGTCTGAGTTAACGCCATCGGTAGTGCGGTGTCATGCTACTTCTTTTTCTTACAATGAACTTAATCTTGTACTACATGATTATCAATGTTATTTCAATTGGTAGGGTTTTTGCCCAAAACCAAAAAAGAAAGGGATACAGGTTCATGACAGTAACAGAAAATACCGAAAGCTGAGTTGGTTACCTCCTTAAAAGCATTAATCTCCTCCTGCGTAAGGCCTTCATCCTCTCCTGCATTTTCCTCCCAACCAAGAGAGCGAAGAAACGCAACCTCTTCTTCATCCGGATAAGTTTCTATGTTAGCGCTCAAATTCTTCTCTCCAAACTGAGCCTCCCTGTAGGCATCACCTTATTGGTGATCTTGCTACCATTACCAGTAACACGGGAACTGACTACTTCCTTCAATACACAACCAGAGTTCTCCATCATGGCACCGGAATCTAGGAGAATGGCAGAAGAATTTGCCAAGGTTTTCTTTTTCATGAGATTGAAAAAATCACTCCGACTTTGGGCTTGAGACAGCGAAGGTCTCTTCTCCAATGCGGATCTCAGATTAAGAGGCTTTAGGTAGTTTTGGCCCGTCAAAGGAGCAGCTGGAGCTGATGGGTGAACTGCAGGTTGACTATTTTCTACTCTGCTGCTTCCATTGATGATTGTAGATGCATCCTTTGCCAAGGATGATGCACCGTAATCCCATAATGGTTTGAGAACATAGAACTTCCCAACATTGGTCATTGAAGCATCACTCTTGACTTGCCCACCACGAACAGATTGATTAGCAAGCTGTGATGAATGGGGCTGCAGGTGTGCAGCACTCTTTGAAGCCATAAGCGTCTCACTGGTCCTATTTGCTGCTTTTGGCTGCTTTGCTTTATTGGAAGAATTGGGAACCTGAAATGAAAATAAGCTAACTACTAAGAATTTTGACGTTTAATGCGGCACCTAGAATCGGTACATGCAGCCTTCACCAGTGCCACCAATACAGATGCATGGTTCAGTTGAAACCCTCAGTATCGGATGACTTTTCATGATTGATGGTGCCGAAAATGGTTCGATGATACGTGGAGGTGCCACAAAGGATGCGGTCTGAGTTGGCTTCCAGGTAGGCAACGTGGGAGACAGCAAGGACGGCGCAAGGGCCGAGGACAAGGCTCCCCAGACAGGTCGTGAGGGCTGGCAGTGCTGCGCAGGCAGGGTGACGATGAACAGGACCGACAGTCTACAGTCTGTGATGAGGGTATGGCGTCCAGGGTCCGTAGACGGGAGTTCAAGTATATTTCTCTCACTAGAATTCCAGAGAGAATGTTCCTTTTAGAGAGAGAAAGTGAAAAGTCCAAATGAGAAAAAGATCCTTGAAAAAGCTCCAAAGTCCACTATTTATAGGCAAAAATGTGCATGTGTCATAAGTTGACATGTGTCGCCCCCTGGGAACGACACGTCACCAGGGGGCCAACGCACTGACCCTTCGTTGGACTGCCGGTTCCTAAGTTCGTGCTGCCCTGCCCTTGCAACATCTCTCTGCCTGTCTGAGGAGACTGATCATGCCGCGGTAGCATGGTCAGAGTAGCCCGTTGCCCCAGCCTCCAGTCCAAGCCCTTACTGAATCCCACAGGTCTGGCAGCGGCGGGGAAGACCCGACGCCCAGCTGCCAGGTGGACTAGGCAAGATGCCCTTCCGAAGACCTGCTCCCGTCTCCGAGTGACCCGGGGGTCATAGTCCTTAGGGGTGCCGACGCGAGCCCCCAGTGCCAGAGCACGTAGGCTAGTCACGCAGGCACCCTGGCGGAGATAGTGTCCTGGAGGAGTAGCCTATCCCGTGAGCATATAACATGATTGCAGCGCATGGGGCGCGGTTGAGTGCGGGCGACGAGGGTCGCAGAGTGATCTCCGAGCGACAAGGGTCGTTGCGTGGATGGCGCGCGACCGTGAGCGACGGTTGTCATGGCGACAGAGCGGCCACAAGCGACGGTCGTCGTGACTACGGTGGAGCGCGGCCGCGAGCGACGGTCATCGTGACAATGTGGTGGGGTCAAAGGTGACGGCGTCGGTGTTCAAGGCAGGTGGCCGACCCCCAAGGGAGGCCGACGCTTGGGGGAGGCCGAGCCTAGAGGGAGGCCGACACCCCTAGGGTGGCCGACCCCCAAGGGTGGCCGACCCCTTGGGGGAGGCCGACCCTAGAGGGAGGCCGACCCCCCGAGGGTGGCCGACCCCTCGGGGTGGCCGACCCCCCAGGGTGGCCGACCCCTTGGGGGAGGCCGACCCTAGAGGGAGGCCGACCCCCCGAGGTGGCCGACCCCTTGGGGTGGCCGACCCCCAAGGGAGGCCGACCCTTGGGGGAGGCCGACCCTAGAGGGAGGCCGACCCCTTGGGGTGGCCGACCCCTTGGGGTGGAAGGCACGCCGAAGTCGCTTCACGAATGGTTCACGTGACTTGAGCATGCGTTGCTTTGACCGGCCCTCGAGCGTTGAAAAGTTGACCGCTGACTGGGTGATGTGTCGTGCAAAGTGGGTCCCTTGGCGGGTCTTGGGGTGCGACCAGAATAGGGTATGAACATAAGCCCCCTGCGTGTGGCGGGCGCGGAGGGGCAACCCGAGCGGGCGTCGCATGCATAAACGATGTGGTTACAGCCCTTCTTGCTGCGGGGGCCAGGGTTCCTGGTAATGGAGCCGGCGATGACGCTAAGCCCGTGTAGCAGTTTGATTGAGTCGGCGATGGCTTCAAGGTTGTGAGCCCATCCCGTAGTTTGATTGTGCCGGCGATGGCTTCAAGGTTGTGAGCCCATCCCGTAGTTGATTGTGCCGGCGATGGCTTCCAGGTTGTGAGCCCATCCCGTAGTTGATTGTGCCGGCGATGGCTTCAAGGTTGTGAGCCCATCCCGTAGTTGATTGTGCCGGCGATGGCTTCAAGGTTGTGAGCCCATCCCGTAGTTGATTGTGCCGGCGATGGCTTCCAGGTTGTGAGCCCATCCCGTAGTTGATTGTGCCGGCGATGGCTTCCAGGTTGTGAGCCCATCCCGTAGTTGATTGTGCCGGCGATGGCACTAGCCCGTGCTGGCGCTCAGCCCATGCCGCAGGGAGGGGTCCTCGTGCAGGAGCACTACGAGCGGAGCCTCCAGAATGCCGCACACTCTAGAGAGTGGGTTGAAGGTCTTCCATGCCCATGGCCGGGGCGCATGGTGTGGTGAACGGGTGTTATGCCCGGAGGCTTGTAACATGGTCGTGGTGCATGGACATGGCGACGATTGTCGCGGGGACAATACATGGTGCCGGAGCACATGTCATGAAAGTGGTGGGGCGACGAACGTCGCGAAGCAATACTTTGTGCCGGGGCACATGTGATAAGAATGGCGCATGGGTGCGGCGACGAAGGTCACGGAGCATATACTTGGTGCCGGGGGCACGCATGATGAGAATAACGCACGGGCGCGGCGACGAACGTCGCGGAGCTATACTTGGTGCCGGGGGCACGTATCATGAAGATGGCGCACGGGCGCGGCGACGAACGTCGCGGAGCTACAGTTGGTGCCGAGGGCACGCATGATGAGAATAGCGCACGGGCACGGCGACGAACGTCGCGGAGCTATACTTGGTGCCGGGGGCACGCATGATGAGAATGGCACACGGGCGCGGCGACGAACGTCGCGGAGCTATACTTGGTGCCGGGGGCACGCATGATGAGAATGGCGCACGGGCGCAGCGACGAACGTCGCGGTAGTGCATCAAGTGACCATTGGCGTTGAGCGCGCGTTGTAAAGAGCGCGATGAGTTGGCACAAGCGACGCGGTTCAAGGAGATGGCACGCGGGCGACGGGGCCTGTCGCGGAGCTGTCATGTGAATGCGTGCGACGAAGGTCGTGGAGGTGGCGCGTGGGCGCGCACTGCGGTCATAGCGGTGACGGCGCGTGGTCGACAAACTGTGGCGAGGCGCCGGCGGACGGGAGCGTAAAGTAAAGGAAAAAAGAAAGAAAAAGAAAAGAAAGAAAGAAAGAATAGAAAAAGAAAGAAAGAAAGAGAAAAATAAAAAGAAAAAGAAAAGAAAATTGCCCACCCCTATATAAGGAGCGGAGGGGGGCAGGGGCGGAGGCACCGCCATTTGTGCCTACGTAAGTTAGAGAGAGAGAGAGAGAGAGAAAGAAAGAGAGAAAAAGGGATGGTGAGAGAAGAGGTGGAATTGGGCGAGGGGTCGTCGGGGCCAAGGGGTCGGCCAGTCGGTGGCTCTGCGAGGGGAGGGGGGTCGGCCAGCCACGGGGGCTCGGCCGCACGAGGGGGGTCGGCCCAGCGAGGGGCGTCGGCCGGACAGGGTGGGTCGGCCCAGCGAGGGGGATCGGCCGGGCAAGGGGGGTCGGCCCAGCGAGAGGGGTCGGCCGCGCATGGGGGGTCGGCCAGCCACGGGGGGTCCGCCGCACGAGAGGGGTCGGCCGCACATGGGGGGTCGGCCAGCCACGGGGGGTCGGCCGCACGAGAGGGGTCGGCCGCACATGGGGGGTCGGCCAGTCACGGGGGGTCGGTCACGCAGGGTGTCCGACAGGCCCAAGTCCCATCCTCACAGCCCGGAGCGACGCCAGCAGCGAAAAAAGTTCGGCAGAAGATGTGGGCGAAGCCGCGAGGGGCCGCGACGGGTACATCGCGACCGCCGCGGGATATGATGACTGTACCTGTGCCGGCGCCGCCAGTCGATGAGGCCATACCGTCAGTGGGTGTCGAGGCGGCAGTGCCGTTGACCTTTGATGATGGCGGTAGGAGGTCCTACGATCCGGAGCCAGATAAGACAAACACATTGCTGGGGGCGAGGGGAGTAGTACCGTGTGTACCGGACCGTGAGCTGTGGAGGGAGTTGGCCATTCGTGTGGCAGACGGAGCGTTCAGGACACCGTGGGGTGGTCCGTCGATGGGAGAGGAGCCTCGGCTGTCGTCACCCTACCTTCGCGCGCCGAGCCCGGCGGAGGCGCCTGTGATGTCGCCGAGGTATGTACCGGCATTGTTGATTGGGAGAGAGGACATACCTTGGTCGCCGGTGATGTTCAAGGGCCATAGTGCGATGCCGGTAGGGTGGGACTTTTGGTGTGAGCATATGTTGGAGACACCGGTGAGGGCGCAGGTGTTGCAGGCACTAGGGCTGTTACCGGCGATCAATGTTACGGCGAGGGGGCTGGAGTTATATAGGGATACGCCAGGGATGACCCGATTGCTGGCAAGATGGAGCACGCAGTCGCATACGTTCGTGACCGAGTTCGGGGAGATCGGGCCGACGTTACTCGATGTGTTGATGCTGACAGGGCTGCCGATACACGGGGAGGTGGATGCACGGGTGACCCGGCTGAGCGGGGAGGAGCGGTTGTTGCAGACGCAGCTACTGGACATTTTGGCGGAGACGAAGAGGCACCGGAAGGGGACGTACGGTGGGTGGCTGCGCCAGTTCTACGGCACGCCGCAGGCGAGGACAGGCCAGAAGTTGGGCAATGCTGCCCAGTTCGTGATGGGTCCGTATCATGGCAGCGATCGGTACGAGTTGGTGGCGTTTTTGGCGATGTTCTTATCGAGGTAAATTTTGTACTGTCGTGTGATTATTCGTGAATATATCGTATGTCCTGCTTGCCCTGTAAAACGTCAAACTGACATATGTTGCCGGTCGTTGTTTGCAGGTTTGTGTTTGAGGGGACACCTGAGGATGGCATTTCCCCGAGGGTGTTTCCCTTGGCCATTAGGATGGCGCAGGGAAGGCGGGTCGGCTTGGCTCCGGTGTACTTGGGCACGTTATACTCGCGGCTAGATCAGTTCGTGAATGACGTGAAGCGGTCGTATGGTCGGTATCAGGTGGCGACGTACGTGGACTGGATGTTCTTGCAGAGGTACCTGTACGAGTGCTTTCCAGGGTACCGTCCTGACGGATACCCACTCGCACACCCGTCACCGACGATGGGGACAGTGACCCGTCCAGGCAGGTCGCGGCAGGTGGCGTTGTGGTGTAGCGGGTCTCGGGCTTTTGCTTGGGCAGGCATCAGGAGGCCGGGGTGCCCGTTGGCACAGATTCTAGACAAACGGGGGGAATGCGAGCGACGGCCCTATATGGAGATGCATGCGTCATATGGTACGCCGCCATGGCTGCACGTGCAGGAGGTGACGACAGATCTGAGCAGGAGAGGCGAGCTAGCGCCAGGACAGCTGGCGCTATTGGTCGCGTATTTTCCCGGCTGGCTCCCGGTATTGACAGATGATGGCGGGAAGCCCGCCGAGTGCTGCTATTATGTGGCGAGGTATTGCCCGGACCGTCTGTCGTTGGCGTTCGGGTACGATCTAGAGCCCCCATGCGGTTATGACAGCCCTTGGAGTGTGGCGACGGCTTTTGGGTATACACTATATGACAGAGCCCGCGAGTGGCCGGCACCGACGACAGAGTGGAGGCAGCCAGGGACAGAGGTGGCAGGGGCGGTGACCGCGGATTATGCGCATTGGTGGGAGCGACTGCGAGGGAGCTGGGCCGGATGGCTGGCACAGCCGTCAGGCACACGTCGACAGGTAGATGTGTTCGCATGTGACCGAGCCCTGAGTTTGATATCGGCCACAGTCGCGAGGCAGTGCGGGATGCTGTCACTGGTGACCGGGAGTTCTGTTCCGAGCTCGGAGAGGGAGGCGGAGGAGGATGCCGTAGAGTTGGGGGACGCTGCTCCCGGGGAGGACCGTGGGGAGGAGCCTATTGCCGAGGTGCCGAGGGTGCCGGGGGCCGGCAAGGGGCCCTTGTCGGCATTGCGAGTGGGGATGATGGAGACAGCGCGTCAGGCTAGTGCTGGTACCTCAGCCCCACACCTATCAGGGGCGAAGAGGCCGCGCGACGTATTAGAGGAGCTAGACTCTGAGGTTTGCTTCTGTCCTTTCTTTTTGTCGTATAAATATGGTTTGCATATTGCTCATAATCTGTGAACTGACAGCGGTTTTGCCAGGGGGAGGAGGAAGAGGCGGTCGCGGGGGGGAGCGAGGCCGAGACTGAGATCGCGGGCGAGGAGGCTATGGCAGCCGAGGCCGGCAGATTAGTTGACAGTGATGAGACCGAGGCCGTTGAGCTATTGACGGCCAGTGTGCCGAGGAGGGTGAGCCCATTGCCTGCTACTGAGGAAACGGTGGGGGCACTATACGGCGGAGAGGGGAGCGATACGGTGATGTTCGACATTGACGAGGACTGGTGGACAGGCATGGAGACGCAGGTTGTGGGAGGTGATGGTGGCGAAATGGCGGAGCCTGAGTCTGTTGTTGCTGCCTCGATTCGTGAGCGAGAGACACCGGTTCAGGCTGTGGTGGTGCGACGGCATGACACATTGCCGGAGTCCGTGGTTGAGGTCGGAGCTACTCTTCTGGCGATGCACTCAGCCACGATTGGGGCGCAGAGGGCGGGTGGGATGTCGGAGATTTCTGCAGCGGGCGGCAGTGGCGCGACAGTCGGAGAGATGAGTAGAGGATCCTCGAGCGGTCAGGTGGATGTGGCAGCTTGGGGGGGCCTCCAGCTACCAGCGGAGACTGTGCGCCGGTTAGAACTGGTGAAGGCAGCGTTCCCGCAGACATTCGAGAGCGTGGTGGTAGAGAACCCAGTACTACGGATGTGGGTGTCTGCAGGGTTTATGGAGTGGTTGCTGCCGTTCGCCAGTGTGCCGTCGTCGGGTTGGACTGCAGAGTTCGTTGCTCGGTCGCTTTCAGAGTTCGCTCCGTTCACATCGCTAGGTATGCAGCTGGACTGGCTAGCAGATTTCTTTAGATCGAGGAGCGTCAGCCACGATATGGATGAGAGGCGTGCAGTCGTGGTTATGCGGGAGATGTTGCTGGAGCGGCGCCGCACAGGATTAGAGGCAGAGCGGTCAGAGATCACGGCAGAGTTGGCCGGGATTGACATGCAGGTGGCAGAGATAGAGAGACAGCTCGTCGATTTGCAGAGGCAGTTGTCCGATCTACAGAGGCGGCGAGGTGAGGTGGACGGGCGAGAGTCAGAGCGGTTAGGGCGACAGGCCGAGCTTGATGCTGGATGGTCAGAGGTACAAGCGGAGCGGGAGGTACTTCAGGCATTCAGCTCCCACCCAGTTGCATCGCTGTTGTCTAGACTTTCCTAGCTTGTATGTTACTTTGCCGTAGTTGTAGTGCTTAACGACGGCTAGTAAACGTTTGATGTATATGTACATATTTTCGATGGTCTCGGCTTATTGTATGTTATGTTCGGTTGCTCTCTTCTTTTTTTTTTGAATGTCTTGCTTGTTTCGGTTACTTGTGAATGCTCTCCCATTCCCGCTCGTAGAAAGTGACTTAGGAAGCATAGGTTGAGAATGAGTGCCAGCTGGGCAGAAGTTGAGGTAACAGCATGACTTTGTATTGATAGGACGCGGTACAAAACACCATTACATGACTAGTGTAGAACGCTACACAGATCAACAAAAAAATACAAGTCTGCAAGCAATGTCGCATGTACAAAAATGCTACGAGGGCGCGTTCTATGACGCGGGCTTATGTTGTCGCGACTACACATAATACTTCTTCAGGTAGCGGCCGTTGATGGGGGCCGAGACCTGACCGTCGTCGTGGTTGAGCAGGAGGTACGAGCCATTAGTGCGGGCTTCGTGCACCGTGAAAGGGCCCTCCCAGTTTGGCGTGAATTTAGGAGCTGACATGTTGGCCCGCACATGCTTGGCGGCTTGAAGAACAAGGTCGCCCTCGATAAACGAACGTGGCTTGACGGTCTTCCCATAAGCTTTCGTGAGTTGCTCATGATACTTCTTCATGCGGCGCAGGGCCGTGGCTCGTCGTTCGTCGAGGCCGTCAAGTGCCGCCAGCCGGGCTGCTTCACTTCCGAGACTGCTGCTTAGGGAAAGTCGAGCCGATGGTTCTGCGATCTCGGCAGGTACCACACACTCGTCCCCGTAGACGAGAGAGAAGGGCGTGGCCTTTGTCGCTGTGTGCATGGATGTTCTGTAGGCCCAGAGTGCCAGATTCAGTTGTTCGGACCACGACCGGTCGGCGTCATGCACCATTCGCGATAATACTCGTAGCAAAGTCTTGTTGGACGCTTCAGCTTGACCATTACCTTGCGGGTAATAGGGAGTTGATGTGGCATGGCTGATGTTGTACCTTTCCATGAGAGCTCGAACCTCTCGGTTAATGAATGGGGTGCCATTGTCAGATATAATACATCGAGGGATGCCGAAACGACAGATGACGTCGCGTAAGAAGTTGGAAACGGCACCTCCCGTGGCTCTCCGCAGAGGTACGGCTTCAACCCACTTCGTAAAGCGTTCAGTAGCAACCATGATCCATGAATGGCTTCTGGACGGCGGGTGGATGGGGCCGATGAGGTCGAGGGCCCAAGAATGAAATGGCCAAGGTGCTGAGATCATGTGCAAGTCGGATGCTGGCGAGTGTATCCTGTCGGCGTGCCGCTGGCAGGGTTGGCAGCGTCGGACATGCGAGATGGAGTCGGATTCCATAGTCGGCCAATAATACCCCAATCTTAGTAATTCTGCATACAGCTTCTGGGAGCCTTGATGTTCACCACAATCACCATTGTGTACTTCGTTAATGACTTTGACCACTTGGGCACCTTGCAAGCATCGCAGGGTGCGTCCCGAAAATCCCTTGCGAAATAACTCGCCTTCCGTCACAAAATACCTGACTGCCTTGCGCTTGATGGATCGTGCTGAGCCGCGGTCAGGTGGTAGAATCCCGTGGGATAGATACTGGATGAAAGGCTGGCGCCAGTCACCCTCGATGTCAATGACAAGAGCTTCGGCACCGTCGGGTGCATACAGGCACTCGGGACAATCCTTTTGTATATCCGAGGCGTCCTTGGCCATGGATGGCCAATATAATCCCATACGCTGGAGGCGACGATACAGAGGGGGACCGTCGAGGCCACAACACTTCTGGTGGCCGAGCTGTAATTTGTGTTTTGCCTCTTCCGGTGCCAAACATCTTGCTAGAGTGCCTCCGGGACACCGCCTGTATAAGACATCTCCCATCATTGAAAAGTCTGTAAGGGTGGAGGCATGAGCAAGAGATGGCGCTTTAAGTTTGTCGATGATAGGTTGCCTCCAATCGTCCGCAGTAACGTCCCTCGGGACTAGGTTCAGTGCTGTGCATGGTTCCATTCTCTTGACGATGGTTAGCATCCGTTGTTCACCATCGACCTCTATCTTTGACGCGATCGTGGCCAAGCAGTCCGCATGTCTGTTGTGGCACCTATTGTGATGTTCATACTGGACATGACCGAGTCTTCCTTCCAAGTGTTGCACCAAGGCACGATAAGGTGCCAAGGCTGGTTCTTTGACCGCGAACTCCCCGTCCGCCTGCTTCATGACCAGATTTGAATCTCCTTTCACACACAGCGCCTTAGCCCCCATACTGACGGCGATCATGAGGCCAATGACAAGTGCCTCGTATTCAGCTTCGTTGTTAGACACCGGGAATGCAAGTTTGAAGGATAATGAAGTGGTAACACCGTCTGGTGCCCGCAAGACTATGCCGGCACCCCCTTGCCGGAGGGGCGTGCCATTGGGGCCTTTGCTAGTGGCAGAGCCGTCGAATTCAAGCGTCCACAGTCCATCGATGTCGGTGATCAGGGCTGTCTCCTCCCCCGGCAGTTGATCCGATATCGGTTCACATTGTTGGCGTGGGAAGAAGGCCAGGAGGTCTGCGAGTGCTTGGCTCCGCAGAGCTGTAGGATTCTTGATAGATAAACCGAATTCGGCCAACAGCAGCAACCACCGTGTGAGTCGGCCAGACAGGGCGGGACGCGTAAGCATGTAACGGAGCGGGTCAGCCTTGGTGACGAGTGTGATCTGATGCGCCAGAAAGTAATGTCTGAACTTCTGTGAGGCGTACACCAAGGCTAGACAGTGTTTCTCGAGCTCGGAGTAGTTGGCTTCGGGCCCTCTGATCACTCTACTGAGGTAATAAACAGGACGCTCGACACCTTCGACTTCTTGGGCAAGCAAAGCCCCGATGGATCTGGGTGTGGAAGTCAGGTAGAGTAGGAGTGGGATGCCCCGTTGTGGTACGACCATGGTTTGCGGTGACATGAGGACCGCCTTAATCTGTTCAAATGCTTGCCGTTGGGGCGCGCCCCAATTCCACGGTGCGCTTTTACGCGTCAAGTGTTGAAATGGCGTAATGAGCTCGGCCAGTGCGGGTATGAAGCGTCGGAGGTAAGAGACCTTGCCGAGGAAGCTCTTCAGTTGCTTTGTGTTCTTGGGGGGGGCATTTCTTGGATGGAGGCTGCTTTCGAGGGGTCAACGTCGATGCCCTGTCGACTGACCAAGAACCCGAGGAACTTGCCGGAGGAGACTCCGAAGGCACATTTCAATGGATTCATCCGCATGTTATACTGGCGGCAACGATCAAAGACCGCTTGAAGGTCGGTGAGGTGATCACTTTCCTTCCTGGATTTGATAATAAGATCGTCGACATAGTCTTCCACAGTATGGTGTATCATGTCATGGAATATTGCTGTCATAGCCCTTTGATACGTAGCACCCGCATTCTTGAGGCCGAAAGGCATAACTTTCCAACAAAAATTACCCATAGGAGTGCGGAAGGCTGTCTTGGCGCTGTCGTCGGGGTTCATGCGAATCTGATTATAACCTGCGAACCCATCCATGAAAGATAAAGTTTCATATCCGGCGGCGGCCTCCGTGAGCATGTCGATATTGGGTAGTGGAAACTCGTCCTTGGGGCACGCCCTATTCAAGTCCCGAAAGTCGATACAGACGCGGACTTGGCCATTCTTCTTTTGTACAGGGACGACATTAGCCAGCCAAATAGGGTGAGTGATAGGTTCGATGAAGCCTGCGCGCAGGAGGCGTTCAATCTCTTGCTTGATTTTCAATTCGAGCTCGGGGCGGAATGTCCGCGGGTGCTGTCGGCTAGGGATGGATCCGGTAGCAATGTTGAGATGGTGTGTGACTAAGGCAGGATCCAGTCCGGGCATCTCATTGTAGCTCCATGCTAAGACATCACGATACTCGTGCAGGAGGGAAACCAATTCCTCTCTTCGGCCGGGGGCGAGTTTTGTGCCAATGTAGGTGTGCCGCGGTTCTTCGCCCGGGTCGGCCAGGTTGATTTCTTCAATATCTTCAGCCTGAGGTCGAGGGCCATCCTCATAGCAAGGTGGTGCCGCGCCGGGGGTGAGGTCAGGATCTGGCTGGCAATGCTCGGCCGTGCGGCACCATTCAGTCTCTCCAAGGGGGTCGGGGTCGAGGGGGTCTGAGGAGGGACCGCCTGGAGCCCCTGCATACCGTCATAATTGATAGATGATCTTGCCGTCCTTGACGATACGTCGAAAGGCCGGCTCAGCCTTTTGCTTCTTGGACTTGGGGGAAGAAGGGGGGGAATTGGTCGTGGCAGCAGGCGGAAGCGGTGGGGTTGACCCATTATTCTTGTTACTTCTCCCGGTTTTGTCCTTGGGAAGCTTGTCCCCGCACAGCTCATCCCAGGTCGGCAGCCTGGTAGAATGTACATGAGTAGCATTCTCCCCATCCTCGGCGAAATTAGTGAAGAAGGAGGCCTCGGCGAAATAAGACTCGGCGCATTCAAAGGGGGCTTTGGTTGCAGGGATTGTCATTGCTACCTCATGTCCCGTAGAACCGGCTACCAGCTTCACACATTGATGGTATGTTGAGGGAACGGCCTTGTTGTCGTGGATCCATGGTCTCCCGAGCAGGAGGTGAAAGGCAGACTCGCTGTCTATTACGTGAAAAGTAGTGTCGCGACGGACAGTTCCGACCATGAGGTCGATGGTGATATGGCCGAGGGTCGACTGAGGACCCTGTCCAAAGCCGGTAATATTGACGGGGTCACGGATGATTTTCCTTGGGGGAATGCCGGCCTGTTGCAGGGTGATGAGGGGTATGATGTTGATCGAGGCGCCGCAATCAACCAAGGCACGACGGAAGCCCGTGCCATTAACAGTACACTCTAAAAACAGCGGCCGATTGTGATGCTCGATCGGCGGCGAGTCTTCATCCGAGAAGACTAAGGCCGTAGAGGGGATGTGACGTAATTCAGCCTGGGCGGCGAAGCATTCGGAACCGAGGCCGGTGGTGACCTCGAGCAGGCAATTGGAAAGGTAAGTCCGGGCGGCGGGTGAAAACCCCATTTCATCAAAAAAACTTTTGATCTTCGTCATCTGTCGAAGGGGAGGCATCGACTGCTTAGCTGGAGGAGGCACGAGGGTCAGTGTGGGCTCTGCCGGGGCTTCGTGGATTACAGGCTCGACATGGTCAGTGACAGCCATAAGGGCCTGGTGCTCCCTACTGTTGCGATGCGGTGGGTAGGGATCTTTGCGCACATCGTTATTTTTCCGTAGCTGCAGGTCGCCCGACGCTACCTTCCTTGCAAAGATGGTTCGCAGTGCATTGCAATCTTTGAGCGGATGGCCAAGGGCTCGATGGAAAGGACAGTAGGTGGGCCTGGCCTTTTCTTCGTCTGTGATATTGGTCCGCATTGGTGGCAGTTGGAAATTTTTGTCATGCGCCACCCATTCGGCCAAGAGTTCCTTCACTGTATTCAGGTCACAGGGATAGTTAGGTGCGGGTCTTTGTTGCCTTCGCTTGTCGGAGCCTTGGTTCACATCTGGAAGCTGACGCTTGAAGCCTGCATAGTTGTTGTTGTCGTTGCTACGTTGAGTGATAGGTGCATCTGCTGAGGCCAACAGCGTACTTTGCGGTCGAGGCTTCCATGACTTGACAGGACCAACTGTCTCGTAAGTTCGTCGGGCTGCCTCCTTGAGGTGTCCCCATGACCTTAACTGTAGGTTCTCGATATGCACTCGGTAGACGTCAATCATATTTTTGATGCATATGGGAACCAACGTTTCGTCTTTGCTGAAATCTGTGCACTCAAGGCACTTAAGATGAAAACGATGCACATATTTATTCAAGTCTTCCCCCTGGTTCTGGCGAATGCCAGCAATATCAACGATAGTCACGCGCTCGGTCTCGTAATGAAATTTGTCTAAGAACAGCTGGACCATGTCGCCCCAGGTGTGGACGGTCCCTGCGGGGATCTGGTGATACCAAGTGTAAGCCAAGCCCGTAAGGGACTTGTGGAATTCTCTCAACTTCAAGCTGCTTCCTGTACCATACTGCTCCAAGGAGCCTGCAAACCTTGTTAGATGTTCACGGGCGTTTCCCTCACGTCCGTTGAAGAGCACAAAGTTTGGTTGCTTGTACTTGATGGGGTAGGGTGCGATGGCGATATCATTGGCGTACGGGGCGTGTCCGGTTAGACGGGTTGAGGAGTCCGGCTCGGAATTCCTCGACAGGCGACGGACAAGGGCCTCCAAATCTGACTGAGTGACATAGTTGGAGGATGGTGCCTCATTGCCGGTCAAGGGGTGATGACCGCCTGGTGCGTCGCGAGCCCCCGAGCCCCCAGATGGCACGGCTTGATGAACGGGGACATGGGAGGGTTGGTATGGTGCAGGTGCTGGCAGGGGCAGCTGTGCAGGGGCAAGTGTGGGTTGGCGAGACATGCCCATCACTTGGCCGGGGGTTTGGTGTTGCTCAACTGGATAGGGATTAGGTTCCATCTCGATGGAGTCATGCGTTTCGGAGGAGCTTCTTGCCGGCGTCAGATGAGATGGTGTGACAGCGGGGGAATCTGCTGCAAGACTGGCCCGAGATCCGTGTGTAGCTTGCGGGGCGGCACTGCAGAAGGAGATATGTCGGCTACCGGCAGCGACGGTGTTGCGAGCCCTACCGCCAAGGGTCTAGATGTCCAAGGCGGCGGTAGTCGCGACACTGGGGCCGGGGCGATGTCAAAAGCTGGCCCCGGTCCTGAAGGCTGGATTGATGGAGCGGCCTGCTGTGAGGACAGGGCTTGTATGGATTTTTGCATGTCCATAATGGCGGCTAGTAGAGTGGTCTGTGAATCTTGCAGAGTGGTGATGGTTGGAGTGAGTTGCTGGATGGCTGCATTTACGAGCACTTGTACGTCGGGGGTAGTGGTCGGCAGCTGGTCTCGGAGCCGCGTGGCGCTAGTCTCCTCCTGATCACCGAGGTGGTGTTCTTGCATGGCGGGGTTGGGTCCTTGGCTGGTCGCCCTAGTAGCTCTCCGTTGCACAGGCATAATGCCTAAGTCCGGAAGGTATGCAAACCGCAATACGATGCTCACCTCCCCAGCGGAGTCGCCAAAATGATGGTGCCGAAAATGGTTCGATGATACGTGGAGGTGCCACAAAGGATGCGGTCTGAGTTGGCTTCCAGGTAGGCAACGTGGGAGACAGCAAGGACGGCGCAAGGGCCGAGGACAAGGCTCCCCAGACAGGTCGTGAGGGCTGGCAGTGCTGCGCAGGCAGGGTGACGATGAACAGGACCGACAGTCTACAGTCCGTGATGAGGGTATGGCGTCCAGGGTCCGTAGACGGGAGTTCAAGTATATCTCTCACTAGAATTCCAGAGAGAATGTTCCTTTTAGAGAGAGAAAGTGAAAAGTCCAAATGAGAAAAAGATCCTTGAAAAAGCTCCAAAGTCCACTATTTATAGGCAAAAATGTGCATGTGTCATAAGTTGACATGTGTCGCCCCCTGGGAACGACACGTCACCAGGGGGCCGACGCACTGACCCTTCGTTGGACTGCCGGTTCCTAAGTTCGTGCTGCCCTGCCCTTGCAACATCTCTCTGCCTGTCTGAGGAGACTGATCATGCCGCGGTAGCATGGTCAGAGTAGCCCGTCCCCAGCCTCCAGTCCAAGCCCTTACTGAATCCCACAGGTCTGGCAGCGGGGGAAGACCCGACGCCCAGCTGCCAGGTGGACTAGGCAAGATGCCCTTCCGAAGACCTGCTCCCGTCTCCGAGTGACCCGGGGGTCATAGTCCTTAGGGGTGCCGACGCGAGCCCCCAGTGCCAGAGCACGTAGGCTAGTCACGCAGGCACCCTGGCGGAGATAGTGTCCTGGAGGAGTAGCCTATCCCGTGAGCATATAACATGATTGCAGCGCATGGGGCGCGGTTGAGTGCGGGCGACGAGGGTCGCAGAGTGATCTCCGAGCGACAAGGGTCGTTGCGTGGATGGCGCGCGACCGTGAGCGACGGTTGTCATGGCGACAGAGCGGCCACAAGTGACGGTCGTCGAGACTACGGCGGAGCGCGGCCGCGAGCGACGGTCGTCGTGACAATGGGGTGGGGTCAAAGGTGACGGCGTCGGTGTTCAAGGCAGGTGGCCGACCCCCATGGGGTGGCCGACCCCCAAGGGAGGCCGACGCTTGGGGAGGCCGAGCCTAGAGGGAGGCCGACCCCCGAGGGTGGCCGACCCCCAGGGTGGCCGACCCCTTGGGGGAGGCCGACCCTAGAGGGTGGCCGACCCCCCGAGGGGTGGCCGACCCCC
>JAVXUP010004241.1:0-37223 GCA_033070095.1 Escallonia herrerae | reverse complement strand
TAGCTATTGGCCCTCTCCATTATTAGCGGCACCGGCTAGCTGACAGGAAAGACTAGTTCCGGATTCCTTTATGAGCTATAAGTCTTGATTGAGCTAGTAAGTCAAGCAGTTAGAAACTCCCTCCCTTTGGAGCATCTTTATTCGAACCTAGTAGCAGATTTAGACTGAGATTCCTTCCTCTCAGAACTACCTGATTATCTTAGATGAAGACCATATTTAAGGGGAGCCTATTAAAGGCATACCTAGATATTCTCTGCTATTCACTGTCTTAGATGCTGAGCTACCCGATTCTTTCTGCGTTGAGGCGGTAAACTTTGTAGCTAGGCTTCTATATAGATATAGAACATCCCCTGAGTGAAACTCCCTTTAACTTCAGACGTCTTATTCCCTCTACCTAAAGAGAAAAGAGTCCCCTCACTAAGATCATTAAAGGAGAGAAACTTGAAACTGAGAGACAAGATAGCAGGAGAGTAGTTGATCTGTGAAACTGAACATCCAGAATCACCGGTAGTCAATCCAAGTAAAGATTCAGAGAGTTATTCTCAATGAGGAAGCATCGGACAGAGGAGTTTATAACTTATTGACTAGCAGCTGAAAGGAGCGAAGAAAGAAGTTCCGAAGAGAGGGATTTTCCATCAGATCAAGATCATCAATAGAATCAGAATAAGTACCTGGATCCAAGATCACGATATATAGTGGGAATGGGATATCCCGGATTTACTAACCAAGCTCGTCGGTTAGGAGAGTGGAAAAAAGCTCGACTAAATGGCATGAACCAAAGATCTAGATGTTGCAGCCTATTCTTCTTTCTTCCTATGAATGTGCTGAGGAAGAATAAGTAGCCATATGCCAAAAATCGTGATTCTACGAGACATAATCTTATTTCATTTTAAAGCGTCTGCTGTCAAAAGCTATTGGGGATAGATTCTAACTCATGTAACCCTCACTCCGGCCTTGCTTCTTATGAAAGCGATTTCTAACACCAGTTATTTGAAATGGCAGGCCCTATTCCACTTTTTTAGAATCATATCTCTTTCAACTTGAGGAATTTCTTTGAAAGAAGATACAAGAGCAGTTACGCCTCTTTCTAATCCCGGAAAAGCAGCTAAGAGCCTTTCAATAGCGCAGCAGATCTTGCTAACATTAGAGACTCTTCTTAGTGAGTTGCCTACCCTCGCTGGTGGACTAGTTTAGTTAGAGGAGGGAACGAGAGAGCTCAAATCAATTGAATAATGTTCGGGACCTGACCCAGAGCCACTAGGATCAATTAGTCCGTCTTATCCCGTGCTTGGACTTGGGCACAAAACGATAGCTACTCCTTGCATCGTTAAGATTTATGGCTTACATTTAGGCTTTCGAGGAAGGGAATTTCCTTCTTATTTATTCTATATAAGAGGAGATCCCAAAAAAGAGAGAAGAGCACTGATTCCATCAACGTGCCAAGCTAAAGGGCGGAATCTATCAACTACTTTTTCCTTTTGTATGCAATTCCCAGAGAAATGGTTGAATGGGTGGACTTTCGACTGAACTCTTATTGGGAGGCCTTACCTTACGACTGCTTCAAGAATCCCCTGCCTGACCTTTCTTTATTCACCCAAGTAGGGAAGGTTTAAAGTGAAGCCGAAGGAACGAATCCGAGGGGAAGAGCCAATAGCTGTAGCAATGGGAGTAGTAGTGGTCTATCTGGGCTAAGTTAAGTCCCCTCTGTCCCTAGTCAGTCTTCGTGCTCACATTGCCCCCGGAACAACGAAAGAGAGCGAAAAAGTCTTACCCAACAACTTCTTTCTATTCATAAGGTTAGGCATTGCTTAATTATGAATTCAGCTAGAAGGAAGTCAAAGCGGAATCTAGTAAATCAGGACTTGCGTATAATAAAGAAAGGAGGGAATGGCATTAAGTGAAGGACTTATTTGAAATATAGTTCATCTGGATTGATAGTTGCTCTAACAGGGAATCTTAGGTCTTGCAGATCCGCTGCTAGCCGTCCTTCCTAAGCAATTGAATGAATCTTGAGAGAAAGCCGAGACTACCTCAATATTTTTTTAACTGGAACATCTACAATCGGAGAGATGGTTGAATTTACGGAATTCCATTAGTTAAGTTTGCCTCTAGGCTTCAAGCTAGAAGGATATATTGAATAGCACTTGCAAGAGTTTTAGTTATTTAATTTCAAACTAAGACTAGAAAGAAGTAGGTGCTTGATTCATTCATTCAAGGCAATGAATCAAGTCTTTCTTTAGAGTGAAGAGGAACTGAGTAATTGAAATGATCAGACAGAATCAAGTAGGCAAGAAATAAAATAAGTAAAATAGGTTGAAATCTAGTCTTCTTTCTTTTACGAAGAAGCTGCAAGTGAGTAGATCCTATACTTCCTTCCGATAGCTCTTTAAAAAGGGAATTCTTTCTTCTTATTAAAGGCATGGTGCGATGGAATAGATAGAAAAATGAGCCTACTCACTTACTCACTCAGTCCTTTCCTTACAATATATCTAGCACTTTAGATTGTAAATCTTTTCACCTCCTTCCGTAGCTCCAGGAGCCTCACCAAATTCATCATTGAACCCCTGCCTAATCCCCTTAGCAGAAATTTGTTGATGTAATTACCTGGTCCCAGTTAATTTGCTGTTAGGGTGGGACAAGCTAAAGCTTTGGCATTTAGCTGTATTCTTCGGTGAGATAGACTGAGAGTGCTGCTGGCCATGCCCAGTGCCTAAGTGCCCACAGCCGGTGACTTCCATTTCTACAATGTCAGAGAAGGCCAGCTCGAGCACTAGATGCACCCAGTGTCATCCCTTTTATCCTACCCCCTCACCCATCATTCTGCTCTTCATCACACGAAGAGCAACGATTAACCTATTAAATAATACTTTAAATATGTATAAGGTAAGATCCTTGAAATCGAACATCCTTTACTGCATCAAGCACACACGAGGAGCAAGGATTAACCTATTATTACTTCTACTACTACTACTACTACTACCTTACCTCCTTCACAACATCAAGCTCAAGTTTCAGCTTTTCGTAGCTCTTACCATCCCCTTTTTCATAACATACAATGAGAGGGATCTTTATGGCAGCGTCTTCAACATTCAATTGAGTACATGTGCTTTGAAGGCAAGAAAGATGCCCGCAGAGAAAAGTCAAAATTAGAGGAAAAACTCAATGAGACAAATAGACATATTAGCTTAAATAAATAAACTTTTAAGAAAGTGTCATAATACATCTAGAACGAGCAAATCACCCTTAATGTAGTAATTACGACCACCTTTTCCATGCTAACCTCCTCCTTGTTTTCTTTATCCCATCCGGTGTATACTCTCACACCATCTTTCTCCAAACATACTCATTAAACGCCGTCATATCCTTCAGGTACTTCAAGGTCACAAGGATATGTTAAGATCACTGGTGGGGAAGAAGTAAACATTGAACATGTAAAGGAGACAGAGCCCCAAAAAATCTATTTTACTCTCTTTTTCAATGTCGAGTGATATTATGATCGATTCGAGTATCTTCCTCGCAGGAATACTTTTAAAGCCATCTTTCTTCTTTTTCTTTCTACTTCAACAAAATCCTTAAGGTACATAACGAAAAACTCAGGGTAGTCTTGATGAATTTCTTCATCAAGTTTAATCTTCCATCTTAGTTGGAAGCCCAAGGCACTTATGTACCTCATCAAGATAGAAATCTATAATTTTTCATCACAGTTCTTAACCGTGTACTCTATCACCATGACAAATATAGCGTTTTGGAATACGCAAGAACTGACCAAACTGTGAGTCCTTCTTTACTATGTCCATCAGCATGTTCGCCAGACTTGCAAAAAGACTGTGCAGGCACGGTTGACTGCACCTGGATTGGTAGATGGAGTTCTGAAGTATTTTCTGATTCTCTTATTTAAAAGAACAAGTTCTTTGACAAATCAGCAGGATCGATCAATGGGGCAAGACACAAAATAAGGTATCTGATAAACACCATAATTCGATTCCGTGCCTTGCTCCATAATTTGAGACTGCTAATTTCTTGAAGCACTTGTCCTTTTAACTAGGAGAATTAGAAAGTGGCCGGAACCTGCCTCTACCAATCTAGGCGCAGTTAGCCATGCCTGCACAGCCTTCGTGCAAATTTGGAAGACAAGAAGAAGGCGATAACAAAGAAGGATTCGCAATTTGGTCAGTTCTCACGTATTTCGAAACGAAATATTTGCCATGGTGTCATTGAGTACCCGGTTAAGAACTGTGATTTGGAGAACAATAAGTTTGTAATGGGAAATTTTTTAGTTCATATCTACAGCGAAGGTGTTTTATTAGGCAGTACTTTAACGTTAAAAAATAGAAAAATTATTGTCCATGTGTTCGTGATGGGGAGAAAATAATAGGTTTCGATCTTGATGAGATACAGAAGGGCCCCAGGCTTTCAACTAAGGTGGAACATTAAACTTGACAAAGAAATTCATCAAGACTATCCCGAGTTTTTTGATAAGTACGTCAAGGATGTTGTTGAAGCAGGAACAAAAAGAAGAAAGATGGCTCTAAAAGCATCCCCACGAGGAAGGTACTCGTATCACTCACAGTATCGCTCAACATTGAAAAAGATAGCAAAACAGAGTTTATAGGGCTCTACCTCTTTTACATGTTAAATAAATGTTTACTGCTTCCCCACCAGTGATCCAAACATATCTTTGTGACCCATAAGTACCTGAACGATATGATGGCATTTAATGAGTATGCTTGGAGAAAGATGGTGTGGTACCATATACTGGATGGGGTATAGGAAACAAGGAGGAGGATTGAGCAGGAAAAGGTGGTCGTATTTACTACATTAAGGGTTGTCTGCTCCTTTTAAAGGTATCATGACATTTTATTAATAGTCTAGTTATTTAAGCTAATACTTCTATTTGCCTTATTGAGTTTTTTTCTCTAGTTTTAGACTTTTCTCTGTGGACGTCTTTCCTACCTTCGAAGCACATGTACTCAACTGAATGTTGAAGATGTTGCCGAAAACATCCCTCTCATTGTATGTGATGAAAAGAGGGGTGATAGGAGCTACAAAAAGCTGAAACGTGTGCTTGATGCTGTGAAGGGGGTAAAGTAGTAATAATAATAATAGGTTAATCCTTACACCTCATGTGTGCTTGATGTAGTAAAGAATGTGTGATTTCAAGGAGCTCACCTTATGCATTTTTAAAATATTGTCTTGCAGGTTCATCCTTACTCCTTGTGTTACGAAGAGAAGGAGGATAGGACGGGAGGGGGGAAGGATAAAGGTATGGCTTTGAGTGCATCAGGTGCAAGAACAAACATTTTTGTTGCAATACTGAACATGGGCATCAAATCAAAGATCAAGACCTACGGACCCGATTGGGTGAAAGAAATGCCTCAACACTTTCAGGACTCTGCCAGTGAAAAGGATATCTTGATCACTAATTTGATACTCATATTCAGCATTGTCAGAAAAGGCCAGCTCAAGCGTTAGATGCACTCACTGCAACCCTTTCATCCTGCACCTCTCACCTTATCCTTCTACTCTTCGTCACAAGAGGAGCAACGATCAACCTACTAGAGAATATTTCAGATATGTACCACGCGAGATCTTTGAAATCGCTATTCTTTACTGCATCAAGAACACACACGAGGAGCAAGGATTAACCTATTATTATTATTATTATTATTATTATTATTATATACTACTACTACTACTACTACTACTACTACTACTACTACTACTACTACTACTACTTTCACCTCCTTCACAGTATCAAGCACACATTTCAGCTTTTTGTTAACTCCTACGATCCCTCTTTTCATAACATATAATGGGAGGAATCTTTCAGCAGCGAATTCAACAATCAATTGAGTACATGTGCTTTAAAGGCAGGAAGACGCCCGTACACCAATGTCGAAAGGCGAATAGAAGTGTTAGCTTAAATAACTTAACTATTAAGAAAGTGTCACGATACCTCTAGAAGGAGCAGACAACCCTCAATGTAACGACTACGACCACCTGTTTCTCGACTCAATCCTCCTTCTAGTCTCCTTTACATCATTTAGTGTATGCTCCCACACCATATTTCTCCAAGCATACTCATTAAATACCGTCATATCCCTCCTTCAAGGGCCACAACGATATGTTTGGATCACTTGTGGGGAAGAAGTAAATTTTAGAAATGTACAGGAGGTAGAGCCCCAAAAAATCTGTTTTGCTCTCTTTTGCAATGTTGAACAATACTATGACCGATTCGAGTATCTTCCTCGCAAAAACACTTTTAAAGCCATCTTTCTTCTTTTTCTTCCTCCTTCAACAAAATCCTTCAGGTACTTAACGACAAACTCAGGGTAGTCTTGATGAATTTCTCCGTCAAGTTTAATCTTCCACTTTAGTTAAAAGCACAAGGCACTTATGTACCTCATCAAGACAAAAACCTATGATTTTCTTCCCATCACGAATATCGGGACATAAATTTTTCCTATTTGTTAACGTTAAAATACTACCCCATAAAACACCTTCGATGCAGTTATAAACTAATTAATTACCTATCCAAACTTAATGTTCTCCAAATCGCAGTTCTTAACCGTGTACTCAATGACACCATGACAGATATAGAGTTCCGGAATACGCAAGAGCTAACCAAACTGTCAATCCTTCTTTACTATGTCCTTCTACTTGTCCTCCAGACTTGTAAAAAGACTGTACAGGCATGGCTGACTGCACCAGGATTAATAGAGGTGGTTTCGGAATCCTCCTGATTCTTAGATTTAAAAGAATAAATTCTTTGACAAATTAGCAGGATCGATCAGTGAGGCAAGACACAAGATAAGGTATCTACAAAACACCATAATTCGATTTCGTGGCTTGCTCCATAATTCGAGACTGCTGATTTCTTGAAGCACTTGTTATTTCAAATAGGAGAATTAGAAAGTGGCCGGAACCCGCCTCTACAAATCCAGGTGCAGTTAGCCTTCCCTGCACAGCCTTCTTGCAAATCAGGAGGACAAGAAGGAGATAGTAAAGAAGGATTCGCAATTTCATTAGTTCTCGTGTATTTCAAAACGAAATATCTGCCATGATGTCGTTAAGTACACGGTTAAGAACTGTGATTTGGAGAACAATAAGTTTGTGATGGAAAATTTATTAGTTCATATCTACAGCGAAGGTGTTTTATTGGGCAGTACTTAAATGTTAAAAAATAGAAAAATTATTGTCCCGGTGTTCGTGAAAGGGAGAAAATAATAGGTTTCGGTCTTGACGAGGTACAGAAGTGCCCCGAGCTTTCAACTAAGGTGGAACATTAAACTTGATGAAGAAATTCATCAAGACTATCCTGAGTTTGTCGATAAGTACCTCAAGGATGTTGTTGAAGTAGGAAGAAAAAGAAGAAAGATGGCTCTAAAAGTATCCCCGCGAGGAAGGTACTCGTATCGCTCAACATTGAAAAAGAGAGCAAAATAGATTTTTCGTGGCTATACCTCCTGTACATGTTCAATGTTACTTTTTCCCCACCAGTGATCCAAACGTATCCTTGTGACCCTAGAACTACCTGAATGATATGACGGCATTTAATGAGTATCCTTGGAGAAGATGGTGGGGGTCATGGGCGGAACTACGCTTGTACGAGGGGGGGCTATAGCCCCTCCTGAGATTTTGAATTTTTTTATAAAAATATATATAAAGTTTTTTTTTCATTTTCCACTTTTCTTTTCTCTCTCTCTCTCTCTCTCCTCCTCTCTCGGCCGGTTCATAGTCTCACAGTCACTGGACAGTCGCTCAGTCGGACACCGGTCGGCGGTCGGTCGCCGTCAGGCCGTGGCTTCAGTGAAGCTCTCACGCCGTCACCGTGACGCCGACATCTCTCCTCCAGTCCTCCTCTCTCGGCTCTCTCAGCCACCGCAGCTCACCGTCCGCACGCCAACACCACCCACCGACCCACGGCCACCGGTCGTCGGCTCAGCTGGGCTCTCATCAGTTGGTCGCCGTCCGTCCTCCGATTCCGAAGTGCGAAGCCGGCGAAGGCCCTCCTCAGTCCGGTGGTCCCCACCCCAACTCCGGCCAGTCCCCACCCAACTCCGGCGACTCCGGCCAGAACAGATCTGGGCGACAGATCTAGCTTAGATCTACCGTCTACGAGCCGACGCACAAACCGAGGAAGTTCCGCCACTGCCGTTCGGCGGTCACGGCGCTTGAAATAGTGAAATTACAGATCTGACTTTGAGTTTCAGTCACCGACAACATTGCGACAACGACGCCGTTCTGATTTCTGAGGACCGAGGTCAGTGTGCATTTTGAACAATTTCTTTTGCTATTGAGAATTGATTATTTGATTAATAATTTTAGGTTGTTAGTTGTGTATTTGATAATTTAGATTACTAATTGATGCTTTATGGATGTTAATCGTGCATTGAGCACTAAGATTTGAGATTGTTGATGGAGGATGGGACCCAATTGGATTTTTATCCCATTTGAGCATTGATTATTTGATTGATAATTTTAGGTTGTGTTAATTGTGCATTTAAAAATTGAGATTATTTTCATGCTGATTATATGTTGTTAATTGTGCATTGAGCATTTGAGAATTGAGATGGTTGATGGATGATGAGACCCAATTGGATAGAGATGTCGGATATGTGATTTAGTTGAATGGTGGGGTGAAATTAAGTTAATTAGGTTAACGCGATAATAAAACATGACTGGAAAAGTAAAAGAATAAAATATTTGTAATTAACTAGGTTATTTGATTGATAATTGATGGATTGATACTTAAAATAATTTATTTTTTTTTCAGAATGGAAAGGTTCTATCAAAAGAAACCAAAGGTGGAAAAGTTATCGATAATTGGTCGCTGTTTTGTGTATTATCGAAAAGTGCACTTTGTTTTTGTGTGCTATTTTACTTATAAAAATATTTATCTCCTTCGGTATATTTTTAGCCCCCCTGGGATAAAATCCTGGTTCCGCCACTGGTGGGGGTAGAATACACTGGATGGGGTATAGGAAACAAGGAGGAGGATTGAGCATGGAAAAGGTAGTCACAATTACTACATTAAGGGTTGTCTGCTCCTTCTAAAGGTATCATGACATTTTATTACTAGTATAGTTATTTAAGCTAATACTTATATTTGCCTTATTGAGTTTTTCCTCTAGTTTTAGACTTTTCTCTACGGGCATCTTTCCTCCCTTCGAAGCACGTGTACTCAATTAAATGTTGAAGACGCTGTCGAAAAGATTCATCTCATTGTATGTTATGAAAAGGGGGATGTTAGGAGCTACAAAAAGCTGAAACGTGTGCTTGATGTTGTGATGGATGTAAAGTAGTAGTAATAATAATAGGTTAATCTTTGCTCCTCGTGTGTGCTTGATGTAGTAAAGAATGAGGCATCGAGTACCAGATGCACTCAAAGCCATCCCTTTATCCTTCCCCCCTCCCGCCTTATCCTCCTTCTCTTCGTCACACAAGGAGCACGGATGAACCTGCAAGGCAATATTTTAAATATGCATTATTGGGTGAAGGAAATGCCTCAACACTTTCAGGACTCTGCCAGTGAAAAGGATATCTTGATCACTAATTTGATGTCCATGTTCAGCATTGCCAAAAAAAGGCCAGCTCAAGCGCTAGATGCACCCACTACAACCCTTTTATCCTGCCCCCTCACCTTATCCTTCTACTCTTCGTCAAACAAGGAGCAACAATTAACCTATTAGACAATATTTTAGATATGTACAGGGTGAGATCTTTCAAATCGCTATACTTTATTGCATCAAGACCAAACACGAGGAGCAAGGATTAACCATTTATTATTACTACTACTATACCTCTTTCACAGCATTAAGCACACTTTCAACTTTTTGAAACTCCTACCATCCCTTTTTTCATAACATACAATGAGAGGGACCTTTCGACAGCGTCTTCAACATTCAATTGAGTACATGTGCTTTAAAGGCACGAAGACGCCCGTACACAAAAGTCTAAAACTAGAGGAAAAACACAGTAAGGCGAATAGAAGTATTAGGTTAAATAACTGAACTATTAAGAAAGTGTCATGACACCTCCAGAAGGAGCAGACAACCATTAATGTAGTAACTACGACCACCTTTTCCCTGCTCAATCCTCCTCCGTGTTTCCTTTACCCCATCCAGTGTATGCTCCAACACCATCTTTCTCCAAGCATACTCATTAAACGCCGTCATATCCTTCAGGTACTTCAAGGGCCACAAGGATATGTTTGGATCAATGGTGGGGAAGAAGTAAACGTTGAACGTGTAAAGGAGGCAAACCCCCAAAAAATCTATTTTGCTCTCTTTTTCAATGTTGAACGATACTATGATCGATTCGAGTATCTTCCTCGCAGGAATACTTTTGAAGCCATTTTCTTCTTTTTCTTCCTCCTTCAACAAAATCTTTCAGGTACTTAACGACAAACTCAGGATAGTCTTGATGAATTTCTCCGTCAAGTTTAATCTACCACATTAGTTGGAAGCACAAGGCACTTATGTGCCTCATCACAAAAACGTATGATTTTCTTCCCATCACGAATTCTAGGACATATTTTTTTTTTGTTTTTAACGTTTAAATACTGCCCCATAAAACACCTTCGATGCAGTTATAAACTAATAAATTACCTATCCAAACTTAATATTCTCTAAATCACTGTTCTTAATCGTGTAATCAATGACACCATGACATGTATAGCGTTTCAGAATACGCAAGAGCTGACCAAATTGTGAATCCTTCTTTACTACGTCATTTTGCTTGTCCTCCAGACTTGCAAGAAGATTGTGCAGGCACTGCTGACTGCACCTGAATTAGTAGAGGTGGTTCCGGCATCTTCCCGATTCTCCGACTTAAAAGAATAAGTTCTTTAAAAATCAGCAGGATCGATTAGTGGGTCAAGACACAAATAAGGTATTTGCAGAACACCATAATTCAATTTCGTGCCTTGCTCTAGAATTCGAGACTGCTAATTTCTTGAAGCACTTGTTATTTTAAAAAAGAGAATTAGAAAGTGGCCGGAACCCGCCTCTACCAATCCAGGTGCAGTTAGCCCCGCCTACACAGCCTTCTAGCAAATCTGGAGGAAAAGAAGAAGGAAACAATGAAGAAGGATACACTATATGGTCAGTTCTCGTGTATTTCGAAACGAAATATTTGCCATGGTGTCATTGAGTATACGGTTAAGAGCTGTGATTTGGAGAACAATAAGTTCGTGATGGGAAATTTATTAGTTCATACCTACAGCGAAGGTGTTTTATTGGACAGTACATTAACGTTAAAAAACAGAAAAATTACTGCCCATGTGTTCGTGATGGGGAGAAAATAATAAGTTTCGGTCTTGATGAGGTACAAAAGTGCCCCGCGCTTTCAACTAAGGTGGAACATTAAACTTAACGAAGAAATTCTTCAAGACTATCTCGAGTTTGTCGATAAGTACCTCAAGGATGTTGTTGAAGTAGGAACAAAAAGAAGAAAGATGGATCTAAAAGTATCCCCGTGAGGAAGATACTTGTAACGCCCCCGGAAATCTGGAGCTCCGCCGCCCCGAACTCCCAGGTCGTTAGCCTACCGGATCAGATCAAACCTGTCAAACCTGTTCACTAACACATATTCCAATCATCTAATTCAGCATCAACTCAGATTTCTCAAAATACTGGATCATAATTGCTTAGCTTAAACTATTACAGCTTAGGTTCTTCGCAATTCAAATTTCCTAAGAACAATTTATCAGTACCGACCCGCACAGGGGTCTTACTATACAGTGGTGATGGGCTTACCGGAACCTCACGCAGACTCTAACCCATTCCCGAATCTGCTACAGCTTATCGTCACCTGCAGAAGGGAATCGAACGAAGGGTGAGCTTTTGAGAGCTCAGTAAGGTCACACAAGGACTACCAACAGGATTACAAAATGATTCAAAGAATTCAACTGACAAAGATTTTCAGAATACTTCAGACGGTCAAAAATACTCAATGATTCTCAAAATGATCAAAATTCACAGAAACAGATACCAAAATAAACAATAATACCCATGATGGGTTCCAGAACGATTAATAAAAGATCATCTTCAAAACACAACAGAGTTTTCTCAAGATATTTCAAACGTACACAAATCATCTGAGACAGTTCTTTCCAAAATACGCTGAAGGTTTTCCCAAAGAATTTCAACAGAAGTACAGATCATTTCAGATAATACTTTTTAGACATTTCCGTAATAGTCACGGCAATATACAGAACAGAGAAAAATAAAAAATCAACGTTGATCCTGGGCGATTGTAATGCCATTCCGGCACGCTAACAGAATGTACATGTAACGCCCCCAGAAATCCGGAGCTCCGTCGCCCCGAACTCCCGGGTCGTTAACTTACCGGATCACATCAAACCTGTGAAATCTTGTACACAACCACATACTTCAAAGTATCTAATCCGATATCGACTCGAATTCTCCAAAATACAAGATTACAACAAAACCTGCTTAAACTCAAACCATCAAAATCTATGTTCTTTTCAAACTTGAATCCCTAAAGGATGAATCAACAGTACAGACCCACGCAGGGGTCTTACTATACCGTGGTGATGGGCTCATCGAAATCTCACTCAGACTTTAGACCATTCCCGAACCTGCTACAGCTATCATCACCTGCAGAAGGGAGCCAAACGGAGGGTGAACTTTTGAGAGCTCAGTAAGGTCACACAAGGACTACCAACAAGATTACAAAACGATTACAAGAATCCAACTGACAAAAATTTCCAGAATACTTCAAACAGTCAGAAAACTCAATGATTCTCAAAATGATCAAAATTCACCGAAACAGATACCAAAATAAACAATAATACCCATGATGGGTTCCAGAACGATTAATAACAGATCATCTTCAAAACACAACAGAGTTTTCTCAAGATCTTTCAAACGTATACAGATCATCTGGGACAGTTCTTTCCAAAATACACTGAAGTTTTTCCAAAGAATTTCAACAGAAGTACAGATCATTTCAGATAATACTTTTCAGACATTTCCGTAATAGTTACGGCAATATACAGAACAGAGAAAAATAAAAAATCAACGTTGACCCTAGGTGATTGCAATGCCATTCCGGCACGCTAACAGAATGTACACATGCATGATGTACCAGAATAATTACTAGTCCATTTATGTACTAGCCTGCATTCCATGCAGGATTCAGACCAGCCTTATAACGCCCGCCTAAGAACAGAACAGAACAGATAATCCATGTCAACACAGAAAATTAACAATATCAATGAGCATTAATATAAGCTCAATCACGGAGATTAATTCAGATTCCAATAACAATAATCATACTGACACAAGTCAGCATTCGGAATTTTCAGAAGAAATCGGATTTTCAGAAGAAATCAAAATGTCGGAGGAAATCAGAATTTTCAGAAGAAAATCACAGATAAACAACAAAACGATTACGAATAATTATCGAGTTTTAAGCACAACAATTCGGAAGAACAGATACAGACAATTATCAAATAACTCAGCATGCAATACATGCGAGAATCATAAGATTTCCAAACAATTGATTCAGGTTCAATATTGGGGTTTTCAGGACAATAACATGCTGATAGCCGTATAAAAGTCAGAGTTCGGCATTAGCTGTAAGTAAATCAAATGAGTACTTACGAGTACGAGCAATCGAAATAAAGGGTTCGGACAAAGTCCTTACCCAGGGTTCAGATAGAATCCCTTACCTGGATCCGCAGCTAAATTATCCTAACCGGAAGTCTTTAGCTTTAACCTAAATGGAATAATCGAACCATTAGAAAAAGCCTACAGAAACTTAATACGAACTCACACATACTCCAAAAATGAACCTCCCCTCACCGGGTATGTAAAATTACCGAAACACCTCTAGGGTGTAAATTTACTGAAATGCCCCTCACAGACTTAAATTATCCAAACGGCCTTCCCGTAAGTAGAATCATTGAAATAAACCTTCCATATGTAAATTTATGCCAAAATACCTTTCTTAGGTCAAATTACCAAAATACCCCTTCGGGGTGGCAAATTACCAAAACACCCCCCGTTACACTTTAATTCTCAAAATGACTTTTCCATAAGCAAAGTCACTAAAATAATCTTACTGTATGTAAATTTACTTCAAAATACCTCTTATAGGTGAAATTACCAAAATACCCCTTCGGGGTGGTAAATTACCAAAACACCCCTGGGGGTTTTCGGCACCAGAAAAATCTCAAAAATATCTTAAACCGCTATTTTAAGCATCCCTATGTCATTTCTAGCCTAAAAAGTAGTTTATAAAATTTTCGTCCGAAAATCCCGAACCGGTGTCCGGATCGAGCGCTAAAAGGTCCGTTTCGAGAAAAAATACCTATCGGCCTCAGAATGGCCCGAAATTTTAGAATATGAATCATATCAGTAAAATAGAGTTTTCATAAAAATTCAGATTAAAATAACTTGGTTTGATATGCTAAATAAATCGATAAAGTGTTTTAATCAGTACCCCAATTTAGCACTCTTCGGGGACTCCAAAAATTCCCAAAATTTTCTAGAGCATAGATCTCGTAAAATTATCAGGGGTTACTGTTTTAAGTTTTATCTAATTTTGGCTCTAGCTATTTATGAAAATTCGATCAAAAACTGCCTAAATGAATTTCACATTTAGCGACAATAACAAACACTATTCAGATTACTACACACACTATTACACCTTCAAACACACACAGCTCGTCTTCAACCTTCAGCCGTAGCACCCAACTCTTCCAACCTCACACATACACCCACGAATTTACCATTAATCCACTGAAAACAACACCTACATAAGGTTAAATTCAACCAAAACACATCCTAACACCATTAAATCACACAATTACATCCAAATCCTACCTAACTTACACACCCGTACGCCAAGAACACACGCACACACACAGTGAGTACCTACACCCAAACGAGAAGAGATTACCTCTTGGAATCTCGTGCTTGAGCCCTTTCCAATTCACTGCTCGAATTCCCCTTAATCCTCTTCGGCTGAAGCCCCTCCTTCTCTCTCTCTTTTTTTTTCTTTCTCTTCTCTGTTTCTGGGTTCCTGTTCTTCTTCCTTTCCCGAAAGGGAAAGGTTTCCCTTTTTGTCTTTTTGTTTTGTTTTGTTTTGTTTTGTTTTTTCTTCTTTAACCTTATCCATTCTTTCTTAATTATGTTATCTTTTCTCTTTTAGCTTAATCATTAAGCTAGTAGGAGGTGGCCAGCTCAGAAAAATGGTTTCTAATTTACTTTATAAAATTGCACAAATACCAAAGTTTCCAAAATTACAAAAATGCCCCAAATTTTCAAAAATTACATTTTTGCCCCAAAATTCTTTTAAGCTTTCACAAGCTTCTAATGCTCGAGTATTGCTCAAAATTAGCGACCGTTTATTTTTCGGAGCCCGAATGGTTATTTTAATCGGCTCCCGAAATTCGAGATATTAGAGTACACGTGCATGATGTACCAGAATAATTACTAGTCCATTTAGGTACTAGCCTGCATTCCATGCAGGATTCAGACCAACTTTATAATGCCCGCCTCAAAACAGAACAGATAACCCATGTCAACACAGAAAAATTAACAATATCAATGAACATTAACATAAGCTCAATCACGGAGATCAATTCAGATTCCAATAACAATAATCATACTGACACAAGTCAGCATTCAGAATTTTCAGAAGAAATCGGATTTTCAGAAGAAATCAGAATTTTAGAGGAAATCAGAATTTTCAGAAGAAAATCACAGATAAACAACAAAACGATTACGAATAATTATCGAGTTTTAATCACAACCATCCGAAAGAACGGATTCAGACAATTGTCAAATCTGCTCAGCACATAATAACAGGCGAGCATCAAAAGATTTCCAAACAATCGATTCAGGTTTAATATTGGGATTTTCAAGGCAATAACATGCTGATAGCCATACAAAATTCAGAGTTCGGCATTAGCCGTAAGTAAATCAAATGAGTACTTACGAGTACGAGCAATCAAAATAAGGGTTTGGACAAAGTCCTTACCCAGGGTTCAGATAGAATCGCTTACCTGGATCCGCAGCTAAATTAACCTAACCAGAAGTCTTTAGCTTTAACCTAAACGGAATAATCGAACCATTAGAAACAGCCTACATAACAAGATTATAACTTAATACGAACTCACACATACTCCCAAAATGAACCCCCCTCTCCAGGTATGTAAAATTACCGAAACACTCCTAGGGTGTAAAATTACCAAAATGCCCCTCTTAGACTTAAATCACCCAAACGGTCTTCCCGTAAGTAGAATCATTGAAATAAGCTTCCCATATGTAAATTCATGCAAAAATACATTTCTTATGTCAAAGTACCAAAATACCCCTTCGGGGTGGCATATTACCAAAATACCCCCCGTTACACTTTAATTCTCAAAATGACTTTTCCATAAGAAAAGTCGCTAAAATAATCTTATTGTATGTAAATTTACTTCAAAATACCCCTTATAGGTAAAATTACCAAAATATTCCTTCGGGGTGATAAATTACCAAAACACCCCTGGGGTTTCCGGCACTGGAAAAATCTCAAAAATATCTTAAACCGCTATTTTAAGCATCCCAATGTTATTTCTGGCCTAAAAAGTATTTTATAAAATTTTCGTCCGAAAATCCCGAACCGGTGTCCGAACTGAGCGCTAAAAGGTCTGTTTCACGAAAAATACCTATCGGACTTAGAATGGCACGAAATTTTAGATACTGAATCATATCTATAAAATAGGGCTTCCATAAAAATTTTAGGTTAAAATAACTTGGTTTGATATGCTAAATAAATTGATAAAGTTCTTCAATCAGTACCCTAATTTAGGGCCCTACGGGAACTCCAAAAATTTCCAAAATTTTCCAGAGGGTAGATCTCGTAAAGTTATCATGGGTTACTATTTTGAGTTTTGTCTAATTTTGGCTCTAGTCATTTATAGAAATTTGGATTAGAAACTACCTAAATAACCCCTACTTTTAGTGACACTTACAAACACTATTCAAATTGAAACACACAGTATTACACCCTCAATCACACGCATCATCTTCAACCTCCAGCTGCCGTGACACATCTTATACATCCAACAACCAGAATTACACTCTGATTTACCTAGCCACACTCCAAAACCCGAAAACCCATCACACTATCCTAATTACACTCACTTCCACTCAATCATACACTTAAATTACACATACACACGCACACGAATCACAACTATACACTGTTACACACATTCACACACTTTAAACACACACCTGAATCCACTGCCCACCCAAATTCACTCACCCACACACCAATACACGTTTATACTCATATATATCATACATACACGCACACATACCCACAAAAATCACCTCGCATAACTCGAAAAACCCAGCTACCTATAACCTAAGAACACACAGTAAAGCACCTACATACACACTGAACACACGCAAGCACCTGCTGCAACCCACGGCAGCCCTCCCCTTCTCACACATACGCATATGATGCCACAAAACCTCACTCAAATTCTTACATCCTCCCTAATACACAGATTCAAGGCTGCTCGGCAGCCTTGCTTCCCTTCCCATCCACGAGCACTCTCCTGCCCCGAAGTTAAACACACGCAGAACACAGTAAACACGCACCCACCGTTTCACCCACTGAAATTAAAGGGGAAGAGATTACCTTACTTTGCCCGAAGCCCCTTGTTTTCCCCCTCTGTTCCCTCTATTTCCCCTCTGCTCTGTTTCCTCTTCTGTCTCTGTTCTGTGATTCCCTTTTTGTCCCTTTTTTTTTGTTATGTTTTTCTTCTTTATGCTGACCCGTCCCTTCTCAATTATCTTTCTTCTTTTTTTTTTCTAGCTTAGTCATTAAGCTAGTTGGAGGTGGCACTCCCACAATTATCCTCAAAATTCCAATTCAACCCCCAAGATTTTCCAAAATTACGAAAATGTCCCCAAAATTTCAAAATTTACATTTTTGCCCCAAAATTCTTTTAAGCTTTCACAAGCTTCTAATACCTGAGTATTACTCAAAATTAGCGCCCGTTTATTTTTCGGAGCCCAGATGATATTTTTTAACGGGCTCCCGAAGTTCGGGATATTACAATACTCGTATCGCTCACATTATTGCTCAACATTGAAAAAGAGAGCAAAACATATTTTTTGTGGCTCTACCTCCTTTACATGTTCAATGTTTACTTCTTCCCTACGAGTGATCCAAACATATCCTTGTGACCCATAAGTACCTGAACGATATGACGGCATTTAATGAGTATGCTTGGAGAAAGATGATGTGGTAGCATGCACTGGATGGGGTATAGGAAACAAGGAGGACGATTGAGCAGGGAAAAGGTGGTCGTAGTTACTACATTAAGGGTCGTCTGCTACTTCTAAAGGTATCATGACATTTTATTAATGGTCTAGTTATTTAAGCTAAAACTTCTATTTGCCTTATTGAGTTTTTCCTCTAGTTTTAAACTTTTCCCTATGGGCGTCTTTCCTGCCTTCGAAGCAAGTGTACTCAATTGAATGTTGAAGATGTTGCCAAAAAAATCCCTCTCATTGAATGTTATGAAAAGGGGGATGATAAGAGCTACAAAAAGCTGAAATGTGTACTTGATGTTGTAAAGGAGGTAAAAAAAGTAATAATAATAATAAGTTAATCCTTACTCCTCGTATGTGCTTGTTGTAGTAAAGAATGTGCGATTTCAAGGATCTCACCTTATGCATATTTAAAATATTATCTTGCAGGTTCATCCTTACTCCTTGTGTAACGAAGAGAAGGAAGATAAGGCGGGAGGGGGGAAGGATAAAGGGTTGGCTTTGAGTTCATTAGGTGCAAGAATAGGCATTTTTGTGGCAATACTGAACATGGACATTAAATCAGTGATCAAAACCTACAAACCCAATTGGGTGAAGGAAATGCCTCAACACTTCCAGGACTCTGCCCGTGAAAAGGATATTTGATCACTAATTTGATGCCCATATTCAGCATTGTTAGAAAAAGGCCAGCTCAAGCGCTAGATGCACCCACTGCAACCCTTTTATCCTGCCCCCTCGCCTTATCCTTCAACTCTTCGTCACACGAGGAGCAACGATTAACCTATTAGACAATATTTTAGATATGTACAAGGCAAGATCTTTGAAATCGCTATCCTTTACTGCATCAAGAACACACACGAGGAGCAAGGATGAACCTATTATTATTATTACTACTACTACTACTGTACCTCCTTCACAGCATCAAGCACACATTTCAGCCTTTTGTAACTCCTACCATCCCCCTTTTCATAACATACAATGAGAGGGATCTTTCGGCAGTGTTCAATTGAGTACATGTGCTTGTCGAGGAAAAACACAATAAGGCGAATATAAGTATTAGCTTAAATAACTGAACTATTAAGAAAGTGTCATGACACCTATAAAAGGAGCAGACAACTCTTAATGTAGTAACTACGACCACCTTTTCCCTGCTCAATCCTCTTCCTTGTTTCCTTTACCCCATCCAGTGTATGCTCTCACACCATCTTTCTCCAAGCATACTCATTAAACGCCGTCATATCCTTCATGTACTTCAAGGGCCACAAGGATATGTTTGGATCATTGGTGAGGATGAAGTAAATGTTGAACATGTAAAGGAGGCAGAGCCCCAAAAAATATATTTTGCTTTCTTTTTCAATGTTGAACGATACTATGATCGATTCGAGTATCTTTCTTGCAGGAATACTTTTAAAGCCATCTTTCTTTTTTTTCCTCCTTCAAGTACTTAACGACAAAGTCAGGGTAGTCTTGATAAATTTCTCCGTCAAGTTTAATCTTCCACTTTAGTTGGAAGCACAAAGCACTTATGTACCTCATCAAGACAGAAACCAATGATTTTCCCATCACGAATGCTGGGACATAAATTTTTCTGTTTGTTAACCTTAAAATATAGCCCCATAAAACATCTTCGATGCATTTATAAACTAATAAATTACCTATCCAAACTTATTGTTCTCCAAATCACTGTTCTTGATCGTGTACTCAATGACACCATGAAAAATATAGCTTTTCGGAATACACAAGAGTTGACCAAACTGTGAATCCTTCTTTACTATGTTCTTCTGCTTGTCCCTTGTTCTTCAGACTTGTAAGAAGACTGTGCAGGCACGGCTGACTGAACAACAGCATGCTGCAAAACGTGCTGCCGAATCAGAGATGTACTTGAGGTGTATATCCATTTTGTGTTTAAGATGGTTAAGTTGCTAGCAATTCTGTGCATGTGCATTAGAAGATAGGGATGGCTTAGTTGCCTAATCAGAATTTACTATGTTTCTGCAGAACCCCAGCACCCCCATCTTTCCCTGACGCTCTGGCAGATGGTAAGCGCCAGATAAGTTATCAGGTAAGGACACTTTATGCTATATTGGTGGATTACATGTTCTATGCTTGGTTAGCCTTCTTGTTTTTTTTCCATTTTTGTGCTTTTTATACAATTTTGAAATTCTGTTTCTAAACCTCTATTCACCATCTCATTACGACGAGGTTTTCAAACCTTCTTGGAATTCACCCCACCCATTTAACAAAAATTTTAGTTTGAAAAGGACATCCAGACATATTGATGACATTCAAACAAGTTGATACCTGCTTTGGTCTTCTCAGCAATGGCATCCTAGTGTTTAGTACTACTGTCTAACTGCACTATAATTTGCTAATCATTTTTTCGCTTCTGCTTGTTATACTGACTCACTCCCCTTTCCCTCTCAAAGTTGAAACATGCGAAGTCAATGGTCCGTCGAAAGGGGCAGGTGCGAGATGTCGAGAAGCCAAGTGGTCCTTATGGTGGGGAAGCCTCGGGTATCAATGCCGGAATCAGCCGAAGCACCAGATTCAAGAGTTAATGACGGTTGCTGCACAACCATATACTCGTAGCCGGAGGTCACGTGCCATGTCTGGTGAAGTGTAATGGATTTCTGTGAGACGTTGGTCCAAAGTTTTGATCTCATGGTAAATTTTTTCTTGGGGCAAGTATATCATGTATTTTTGTTGGTTAACTCTTCGATGACAAAGTCAGATTGCAGTATGTGCGTAGATTGGACAACGGCGGGGCTAGCCTCCGGCTCGGATAATTCTTGGGCTTAGGGTCTTGAGTAATACAATAATCACATTTCTTTATATTTATTCTCTTATACATACCACAGTTTTCGATTGAACTTTGAAGTGGCACTCCCCGTTAGCTTTATAAGCTCAGTTAATTCTTCTTTTATTTTTTTTGGGTTTAAGAATAATAATAATAATATATACATCTGAGAAGTACGAATGTCACGAAGGTACAATACACCGAACCATCAATCTGACTTGAGAAAATATGTGATGTAACATGTCTTTGCTACTCACTCTCTTCTCGACCTCTGCATAGACAAATGAGAAACCAGCATTAATATACTTGAATAAATGCAAGAAAGTGAATAATTCAAGATAATCCGAACATCACTGCCACTACTAACCCGAATTGGCCCAAGCCGTGTTGTGTCGAACCAACCGTAATGGTGATGTAATTCGATATGCACTAGGCCCCTCCAAGCTTATGCAAAGAACCAGGCATAAGAGAAACTGAAAGAAACATAATCTAATTCTATTGACCAGATACTGGCAAAGTGCAGTAACTAAGGCGGTCTCTGAAGTGTGAGTAAGACCAATTTTGATCGTCTTTCAAGGAACTTGGCTGTAAACGGTTCGTAGCCCCAATCACTTTGACCAAAACTTGCACTTGACTCGGCGAGCTTGGAGGATTGAAAAAAAGTCACGAAAAATAACATAATTTAGATCATACATTCATACTAGATAACCCATCATACGGGTAAGGACTTGCAAGCACGTACAACAAGGGTTTTTGACCAGTATTGTAGTTTAATAACTTATTAACATATATGTTCTAACTAAAATCATGTTAAGAAACCACAATTTCAAGCCATGAAAGCGTAGTTTCAAATCACTTTTTCAAATTAGATAGTTAGAAAAAATTATAAATGGAGAAATCATGGCTTGAAACTACATGAAAAGTAAATCCTACATATATGTATCATATTATTACATATAACGTTGAGCTAAAGTTGAGAGAATGCAAACTTCTCTTTCCTACTTGTCATGGCATTCAATCAATCAAATGGATCTCACTTTTTTATCTCTTCCACGTTAGCATGCCTCACTAACAACCAATTCTTGGTCAGTAAGAACCACAATGAAATTGAGAAAATTGGAAAAAAAGAAGAAGAAAAAGAAGAAGACAACATGCCCCACTAACAACCAATTCTTGGTCACTAGGAACCACCATGAAACTGAGAAAATTGGAAAAAAAAGAAGAAAGGAACTCTATTAGAAAAGTAAACCTGAGTGCATATGGAAACATCTAAGACTCGTCTCATATGCTTGTTTATATTTCTCCATTAATACAACAGTCCTGTGAAGAAGAAGGGACGTATATGTGGCATAACTCTACTCTGAAACTTCTTCCCAAGTGATCAAACTGAAGCTATCCCAAATTGAACTCTAAAATCAGAAAATTCTTCTCAAATAATCTTTCAAATAAAACATCGGCAAGAAGATGTTCACGGTGCCAAGAGATTTTAGGGACTTGAATAATTTCTGAATCGGTGGTGGCTTAATTTCCAAATTCAGACAGTGAAGAAGAAACTTTAGACTCGACTTTAGGGAGGGACTTGGTCCAATAGTCCGCATACAAACATTAATCGGAAATAAGGGATAAACCAATGAGGATCAATGGAGCTACCATGTCATATTTTCATAGTGATCAAACAATTCTTAGTTCTGAAACACGTTTTGGAGGGGACGGCCTCTAGTGCATTCTAAGAACACGTCTCTGCGTTGGCTAGATCTGCGTACACTAAATCACGTGTTTCCAACCAATAAAATGAATCGAATCAGCAGTGTTCAATATGACGCGAAAGGTCAAGCCAGCCCACGAAAGGTACACTAAATCACGTGTTTCCAACCAATAAAATGTATCGAATCAGCAGTTCTCAATATGACGCAAAAGGTCAAGCCAGCCCACAAAGGAAACAGAAGCATCTAGTACTCCATATGTTGTTTCTTTTACAGCAAATCAAAACCACGCAGCCATGTAGTGAGCGCAAAGCGAACTATTCTTTCACCTTTTACTAAACGATAGAGTGTGCTCCCCATAAACAGTGGCATACGCTTATTTCTGGAGGGTTCTTTCCCCGTGGAATGAGCTCCTAAAGTGTGTGAGAAAGTTTTTGATCTATAACCGAGTTCCTTTCACACTAGGAAGTTGCTAGAGTAGCAACATACTAGAGAGATTATGTAAGAAACTCATGAGCAACAAATCAAGTGGGCAAACGTCAAGTTTTGCTTCCAGGGCTCGACACATATGTTGTAGATGATGAATGACAAGATGATAGATAGTAATAAAAGAAGATGTTGGAGCTCAAGGACATAAAATTACCTGGACGGGGCCAATGGGTGATCAAAACACATTAGACTTTGAAGGGGTGTTTGCCTAAAGGTCTGCTGAGTGTTGGATCCTCAGTCACAGTTTGTGGCAGAGGAATGCAGGTCCCTGCCAATATTTATATGAACCATCAGCAAGTCTAGATAATACAACAGCAACAAATAGCAAGGCCCAACACATCAAAATTTAAAGTTTTGAATTCATCTGCGAAGTAAATGTTATGTCCTGACGCTTTTGAAAAAGCTTCAAGCATATGAATCGGCAAATTACGATCCGTGTTTTCTTTACGATAGTGAATATGAATCATCCAATTTAACATTGAGGAACATCCACATAGATTTGAATTGAACTGAGACAACTAATTTGGAGACAATAAACGGAGTCTTAGATGGAATATTAACATATTTTCATCCTGTGCTTGAGTCAGAGATCAGCAGGTTGGCAAGTACTATATTATAGCAGACAGATATCATTTTAAAATGAAATAAAGTCGACCACAGAGCTAGAAGTTCTGATAGAAATAAACCTGTTCGGTTGGCCATATGAATTGAACTTCGGTTCTTCTTCTTCCCTAGTTTTTCTATCAAGTGCTCTTCACTAAATCCTTTATTGGGTTATCCAAATCAGAATCCAACAAATAGCAACTCAAAAACGTCTCTGTAAAACTGAAATATAGTAATTCAAAAACGTTAAAGTGGAATAGTAGTATTTGGGACATAAGTACCTCTAAAAAACCATGAATGGATGAGCAGCAATCCAAAGACATTGAACTAGAACCTCCTTCCCCGTACTCTTCTCAAAGTCCCGGGTGTTTGGTAGAGAAAGACGAGATCACTCCACTCTGCATATGCAAATCCATTTTGTTTCATCGCGTTCTCCAAAGATAACTGCCACGAAACCTTTTGCTTCTTCAAAGCTTAATCAACAAGCAAAACTCCATCATTTGAAGCTACATATCCCCCAACTTCATTGTTATAGCCAGGGTAGGTGATTGGAGATAGGCCCGTGAGATTCACAATATGGAAGTGTAGTTTGGGAATACAAGGACTTTTGACCCAAAAAAAAAGCACTATGCAAGTGTCATATGATTCAATGCTGAGAACACGTATGGACAAGAACGCGCACGCTTCAGGTCTGATATACATAGTTTAAGTTCAGAGATTCTCAACAGTGTAGTGCCTGTTCTAACTTCCAAGATTTTGTAGAGCAAGTCAGCGAAGTCCCTTATGTCATAGCAATTAATCCTTGAAGGAAAACTTGGCTTTAGTCCCACACCGGACAAGCAGTAAAGAAGCAAAATAGATACTATATAAAATGATATGTAAGGGCTCAGGGAAACATACTTACCTGGACGGGGTCAATGGGTGATCAAGAAGGCCCATGGCCTAGGTTAGTGACTTCCATTGCACTTTGGAGGGGTGCTCGCCTAAGGTCTACCCAAGTGGTGGAGCCTACGTCATAATTTGTGGTAGTGGGGGCCTGCGTTCGCGCGGCTCCCTCAAATTTACTTTCAAGATTTTGTATTTTCACTTGAATTGAACTAGCTTTGTGTTTGAGGGGCCATTGATACTGCGAAGTGATCAATTTAGGGCAAAATATTTTATTCACAGACTCGATCTGGAACACAGTTGGGTCAAAATATTTTGACTCAATCAACAGGACCCCCTCCCAAAGTAGGATTGACAACAGCCGCACTGCAAGCCTTGAAGATTTTACAGGAAGCCAAACAACAGATAGAATTTCATTGTGGCTTTCAACAGGTGACTGCCTTGGTGATGCACCACTCCCTAAACACACCACAGCAGGCATGCCTGTGCAACAGAAGATACGTCTAATGTCAGAAAAGTGGTTACAATTTATTCGTTCAAAGAAAACAAAGACAATAGCATCAGCTTTTAGTCATGCAGTGACCATCACTAAGACCGGTTAAACTATAAAAAAATTGCATGTTCTTACATAAATCCAGTCGGACAAAAATTAAGCTCCTACTTACTCCCAAACAAAATCTGATTTGCAATTATTTTGTCCACCACAAAGGCCCACATAACAGGGATGAGCGCAATGCACGCCTATGCAACAGAAGATATTTGTAAGCTCAAAATACATTGTTTGAGCTGAGAGAATTCCAACAGTGTTTGTAATTCCGAAATACACAGTTTTAATAGTCTCAAAAACCTCATAATAGCAAGTCAATTGCTTTGCATTGCAACGATCAACGTGAGCCAAACAGACGGAACCCAAAGAAAAGCAGGCACACCTCAGGCCTACACAACGGGGAAAGATGCAACAGAAATCTGCCCCTCACAGAGATAAACAGTGGCCTCCATACGAAAACACAAAAGATAGTATATTAAGCTCTCAAAACAGACAAGACAAAGCAGCACAGCCTCAATATAAAAACACAATCACGAAAATAACAGGAAATTCCATAATTGGCTCCATTCTGTAATATGAATTACGCACTCTCTGATCTATAAAAGGAGAAGCAGTACCTCCATCCTCAATTCCTTGAAACAGAACAACTAAAGGCATCTCTTTCCAAAGGTGTTAGGCTAGAGCCTCCTTCCCCTTCTTCACCAAGTCCGGGCTTGTTCAACTTCCGTTGGGTGTTTGGTACAGAAAGACACTTTCTTCGCCTTTTTCTTTCTTAGGGGACGGTTTTGCGACCTTTTCCCTTCTGAGCGAGACATGGCTAATTAAGCTACAAGAACATCTGCAGAATCCGAAACGTGGGTTTAGCTTTATAAATCAGCAGCGAACTGAGTAGATGAAAAGAATTTGGACATAGCTGCTTCCCTTTGTGAGATAAGACATAGGTACATACTCCAGAACCAATGATCTAATGCTTACGAAATAAGGAAACATGCATTTGTTACTCCATCGCCATCAAAACGCCAAGTGAAATTTCCGCATCAAGTGTAGGATCTATTTATGTCGGTTGGTGAAGAAATAGACTAGATGTGCTCTATAATCCCACACTGAGGGAGAGAAGGAGTCAAGAGAGAGATTGTATAAAAGGGGAAGCTGAACACAGTTCAAAGCATACCTTTCTCGGCCTTTTGGCTAAGATCAAGTGTAGTATCTGTTCTTATCAGTTTAATATCTGATATGTGATGGCTCACACGATATTAAATTAATTTTTTGAGGGGAAGGTACTTGGTAGCTTGCTACTGGTTCCTTATGTGTTGCCTTGCTACTGGTTCCTTGTGTGTTGCCTTGGTGTTGCACTACTGCCTTGGCCTGGTGCACCCCACCAAATTCTAGTCTCAACAAAATTTCACGTTTCATCCTGCAAACGCTCCATTGCACTAGGTAATATGCATGAGAATAGCCATAAATTAGCTCTACTGATTTATTGGATAACAAAGCTGCTGCTGCTGCTGCTGCCTTTTCCCCTTTGCTTTTCTCCATTCAGTCTACATCAGCTCTCTATACCTAACAAAGCTGCCGCTGCTGCTTGTTTCCCTTCACCTTTCTCAGTTTTTTGTAATCTCTTCTTTTTCGAACTCACTACCACCTTAAGACACACCTGTACTTCCATTTCCTGAATCACGCAGAATGAATTTTAAGTGTTAGACAGATAGGGAACTAAATTAGTGCCTCAAAGCACTACAAGCATTTCTTACCTCAAGCCTACTAGCACTAATAGCTGCAAAAAAAACTGAATCATTTTCTTAAAATACATAATAATTGGATCTAGGAAGCTGTTTCAGAATCCAAATACGTTCTACTTGATTGCTATGTTGATGATTACTGTAGGCAAAAATTTCAGGTGTGCCATCATTGTAAAGGATCTAACAAATCATCAAATTGCACACCAAGAAAATAACAAAAGTCATAGTCCCTCATTAGCCACGAAAGGCAACAACAGCACTAAGGAGTTCGATATTTTGCCTCTTCTACTCATTCTCAACTCACGCAGCCACGTGGTGCGCACAAAGTGAACTATTCTTTCGCCTTTTACTAAAGAATACCGTGTGCTCGCCATATACAGTGGCATACGCCTATTTTTGGAGGGGTTCTTTCCTTATGGATAGAGCTCCTAAAACTTGTACAATCGTTTTTTGTTCAAAATAGCACAATTAATCAGATTACCTCCTTGTTTTTGCTGCAAATCTGGGTCCTCACTTTAACTGCGAATCTGAGTTGCACGTGACTGTGTGGGCGCGAAGTTCCGGTTGCACAGTGGGTGCACGGTTCTGGTTGCTCGGGTAGGTGCGAGGTCCTGTAGCGGTAGGGTCACTAAAGTAATCTCTCAAAACACTTGGCACCAAGTAATAGGATCACCTTGATTTTTGTTTAAATTGAGCAAATTAACAAGTATACCTTATTCAGCTTTTTGGCTAAGAAAAAATGCACTATCTGTTCCTATCAGTGACAAAATTAACCGTTTCAGGCGAAGGTTCTTGGTTACTTGCTAGAACTCAATACCTACGTCAGCGATGTGGTGAGCACGCTCTTTCACCTTTTACTAAAAATTTCGTTTGCAGAACGGTAAAAGCTCTTGATTTGTAAGGAAGTCGTTAGATAAGAGGCTTAAATAACCATAAGAAAGTAGAATAAATTTCAAAGTCTGACAACAAAAAAAAAGTGCAGGTTAACTCACATTTTGAAGTCATCAACTTCTTCTTTTTTGAGCTGCAGTGCCCTTTTCAAGTGAGTTTCCAGCCTCAAAACATTGTACCCTGCTTTATCTAAGAAAAGCATGAGAATCTTCTGCTCGTTTCTTCATCAACTTTTGCATATCCTACTTATTCATCATTCATTTCAATGTCCTTGCTAAAAATGATCATGTTCTGAGTGCTTGGCTGAGAAGCTCTTCCTTTTTGATTCTACTCTTGTTGCAACAAGAAAAACCCTGTTTTGGTCTTCAAGCAAGATAGTGGCAAATACAGAAACAAGATTTACAGTCGTCTGAAATAAAAAGTGGCTCATCCCCTGTAAGCACTGGAAATGAAAATATGACGTCCTCGGTTTCTATTTACTATCAGGACCATTCATCTGAAAAATGTATTTCATGTAGTATCAAAAACAACTACATGCAGGTAATATCTACTATGGAGTTTATGTAAGGTTGAAAAAGCATACAGAAATGCACTAATATCAGGATAGTTTGATGCTTTAGCTTCATACAATGGAGTAACGAAACTATTAGGCTGAAAAAGATGATGCAATCTGCCTGCATGAGAAAACTACTGGTCAAAAAGCTATTTATTATCATATTCTTCAGTACAAACCAAAAAATAACCCTTTTGCTTCGACACAGCTCTATTTCAAACTATTTGAAGTCGAAGTTGCTAATGGCGCTCCTTTGTTCTTCCACTTAACCATACTAGCATATATAGATGGAGATTAGAATTCATAGACTATAGCAACAAAAAAAAAAAAAAGCACCATCAACACCTTTAAGATCCTTTAAACAAAAGGAGTTACCCTTACTAAAAGAGATCAAAAGAAAGCTACAAACACGTATTGAAGCAGTAGTCCCTTGTTCGATTACCTCCTAAAGTAGGTAATTTATTTAGGGACATAAAAGCAAAGAGCCTTATTAAGACTTTATTTCACTATGGTTGTAAGGAGGACATCTTGCTTACCTTACATTCAGATAGCACTTCAGGCTCTAGAAGCAGAGCTCAATAATGACATTAAGTCACTCGCTCAAACATTGCTATAACGTAGCTCCATTAGTTTCAGCTAGATATCCCCAAATTCCACGGTTTTATTGTCAGGGCTTCTTAGACCATCCTAGATAGGCCGTTATGATCCACAGCATGGATAGTACATCTAAAATCTAATTCATCGTCCCTAAAATGGTATACTAAGCAGCTTGAACAGGAAATGAAACGAGATTATCAAGCTCTAAAGTCCTTGAGGAGCTCTGAACAAGGAAAACTGAAGATGAACATCTGTAATTTGAAAGCACAAGTGCAGGAAGTAATAAAGTAAATCAGAAGTGGTTTCATTTTGTTCATGGAATATCACTGAGCTCCATCGTGTTGGTAAGCAAATTAAAAAAAATAACGCCTTCGTGTCTGTCAAGTCCCACGTTGAACAGAGCAGAGGGAAATTGCAGAGGGCTTGAGTGTAACAACGTAAGTTGTGCACTTGGCTAGAGGGAACTTGCAGAGGGCTTCAGTGTAAAAATGTAAGTTGTGCACTTGGCTAAGATCAAGTGTAGTATATGTTCTCATCAGTTTAACGAGTTATAATGTGCGTGCAGAAATGAAGTTAGTGATATGATTTTTATAATATCAAGTTTGGCCTTTAGTATATTGACTATATTTTTCAATGAATTTTGAATGGCCCCATGTCCAAATATATAGTTGTCGGATTGAACTTTGTTAAAGAATCAAACATTATATATAAGTATTTTAGACTGGAAAAACCAAACATGTCCTTGAGGTTTTTATGAATTTTAAATGGCCTCATGTCCAAATATAAAGTTGTTAAATTGAATTTTTTAAAAAATCAAGCAAGATACATAAATGTTTTAAAATGTGAAAAACAAACATGTCCTTAAAGTAGTTATTTTCTATTTACTATTTTTGTCTAATGTCAGTTTTTTATAACTTTTCCTACGTTGTAGATGGGAAGTCGTGTAACACTAAAAGTGGTTTTACACCAAAAGGAGTATTCCCTTAGTATAGATATCTGGTTCTTTGCGCGACCCCTTGGCGCTGCAGTATTGCTTTGGCCCGGCACACCCCACCCAAATCTAGTTTGAACAATATTTTATGTCTCATTAGAAAACTGTCCCGTACTAATAGGATGGGAATCATGGACACCTTCTCTCGTATCCGACACCGACCGATACCCTTCCCCGCCCCCCGTAAACTCCCCTAACTACCTTACGCAGAAGTGGGACACATACAGGGCAAAACTGCATAATTTTAAACTTAAGTTGGGGGTCACAATGGAACATTAGGGAAAGTTGCTGTTGCATTGTAAATCCGTAGACTAGGGCAAACCCCAATGGTAGGTTGTGATTTGCTTTATGGATAGGGAAGCTCTGGCCTGAATCGTGTAATTTAACTTCTGGCTGATTTCACTTGTGATTAACATGCCCATGCTGGAAACTCAGATGCAACTTGAACTGATTAACAGATTTTGACATGCTCAAATTTGGATGGTATACACTAGATTTTGCATAAATCCTCATCAAAATTAATTTGCAACAGAGTTACACCTACAATCTAGTCCTTGCTTGCTTAACAATTAACAAGTAAAATGAAAATCATGATATCATCCAAATCCGTGGAAAACATCGAATAAGGTTATCTTTAAGCACAATGTTCAGAGGGAAACAAAAGATCATACCAAGAAACGTGGTGATGCGCATCTTGTGCTTCATAAACAGTCACCCTTGCGTAACTGTATTTTCTGTTTGCATTTTTTTCTCTCCAGCTGAAGTAACAACGCAAGAAGATTAGAGACAAGTTATATCATAATATTAGCATTTTTTAACCTGTCTAATGTGTCCAACATCTATAATAGATATGCGGCATACTCAATGTTCTGACACTCAATTTCTGCTTGAAGTTACTTAAATTGGGTAAAGAAGCTGTTGCTTACGGACAATAAGAGATTAGACTCGCGATTTTGTGTTGTGCCTCTCATAACTCTCTCCATGCTTCTGTTGGCATGTTCAAACATTGAGTTAATGTGCATTAAGTCAATAAAATGGATGGGTATTCACTCATGGTGCCAAGACCATGATAAACTCAAACAATTGTCACAGTCAAGATCCATCTTCTCTCCTTTGCATTGTAATGGCATGTAAACCACGTCCTGCCTTTTAAACTCAATATACCTCATATCTATGTTCTGCGTTTGTCAAGATGCCAAGATGAGAGAAAAGGAAGTACCTCAGGAGGTACTGCCTGATTCGAGATAAGGTGACAGTTCTGCCGAGTTCCATGCTGATGAGTGTGTCCACATCTGCTGATGCTGGTTTCTTCGATAGGGCTGCAAGTATGGCCCTTCAACCAGGTCATGAATTTCTCTAGGAGTTTTGTAAACTCACTACCATCTTGAGACACACCTGGGGAAAACATCCAACTACATTTCCATTTCCTGAATCACATAGAATGAATCCAAAGTGTTAGATAGGGGACTCATGCCCCTGGCAAGAGAGCGCCACAATTCTGAAGCAAGAAACACAGTTTCGTTGCAAAGATATGACTGTAAACAACTCAAAGCACAACAAGCATTTGTTACTGCAAGCCTACTAGCACTAATATCTGCGAAATAACTGGATCATTTTCTTAGAATATATAAGAATTGGATCTACGAAGCTGTTTCAGATTTCAAGTGTGCCTTTGAATGTAATGGATCTAACAACTCAAAAATTGCACACAATTAAATAACAAAAGATATAGTCCACATTGGCCAAGAAAGGCAACGAAAGAACTAAGGAGTTCAATATTTTGCCTCTTCTACTCATTCTCAACTCACACAGCCATGTGGCGAGCACAAAGCGAACTATTCTTTCGCCTTTTACTAAGGAAATACCGCGTGCTCGCCATATATAGTGGCATACGCCAATTTTTGAAGGGGTTCTTTCCATGTGGAAAGAGCTCCAAAAATTTATGTGGAGACTTATGCTTCAAATAGCAAGTTAATAAGAGTCACAACCGAGGTCCTCACTTCAACTATGATTCTTGCAGGGAGTGCTTGTGAGTTTCCGGTTGCGCAGCAGTGGTTGCGAGTTTGGGGCTAGGCGTGAGGTTCCTTAGCAGTAGGGTCACTATAACTTAGTGGTATGGGGGTACGCATGAGGTTCCTTGCACGTCGCCTTGGCGTTGCCCTACTGCCTTGGCCCAGCGCACCCCACCCAAATCTACTTAAAATTTTGTTGATTTGTTTTAACGAAAGGGAAGTTCTCTCCTAAACCGTGTAATTTAACTTCTGGCAAATTTCACTTGTAATTAACATGCCCAAGCTGGAAACTCAGAAGCAACTTGAACTCATCAGCAGAGTTTGAGATGCTCAAATTTGGATGGTAGACACCAGATATTGCACATCTCTCATCAAACCTACAACCTAGAAATCCTTGCTTGCTTAACAAATAACAAGGAAAATGAAAATTGCGATTATATGTAAACGCATGGTAAACAATGAATAAGCCTATCCGTAAGCACAACGTTCAGAGGAAAACAAAGGAGCATGCCAAGAAATGTGGTGATGCGTGTCTTGGACTGCTTCACAAACGGTCACCCTTGCATAACTGTAATTCCTGTTTGTAGTTTTTTCTTTTTTTCTTCTGGTTGAAGTAAGTTATATCTTCATACCATAGCAATCGCAAATTTTCAACCTTATTGTGTGCAACATCTGTAAAATACACGTGGCATACTCAGATGTTCTGACAATTGAAGTTACTTACATAGAGTAAGGATATTGTTGCTTATGGACACTTAAGAGAGTAGATAGACTTGTGATTTTGATAGATTAGACTTGCTATTTTTGTGTTGGGAGTCTTATAAATCTCTCCCTGCTTCTGTTGGCATGTTCAAGCTTTGAGTTAATAAAATGCAAGCAAAACTAGGATAGTGTGTGTGAGGGAGGTTAAGTGGATAACAGTTGAGAACTCCTAACAAGTCCCACATTGGACGTCCAAGAAATGAAGGAGTGAAAGGATGAAAACATAAACAAGGATCGGCTTAGATTTTAAAGCATCTTTGCGCTTGGGGCAATGACGCAGCTAGTGAGGTTCTAACCGAGGCGCGTCAATTGCTGGTTGAAAACTATTTCCAAACCCCCTCGTTGGCCTGGGTTCAGCCTTGGCCTTTGAGAATTTCTGGAAGGGCTCCCTCTAAACAAGGGTAAAGCCCTACATATCAGTCATAAATTATCAACCGTTGAAGAGAAATTTGAAAGTGGGGCATCATCCAGCAAGGAGATGGTGGGTGCATCAAGCATTGGCCTATTACTAGCAGGAACCTTCATCATCTGATACCCTAGACGTCCAGGATTCTGCCCCCACCCAAATCAATATGCAATAAAAGTGAAGTGCTTCCATAAAATCTCAAAACTAAGGGCAAGATCAGGCTGAAGTCCCCAGAGTCTTTCACAACGATTGCTACTTGTTCCTTTCGCGCCTTGGCGTTGCACTACTATCTTGGCCTGGTGCACCCAACCAAATCTACCGAAACAAAATTAAACTCTCTTATTTAGTCCCCCAATTTATAGCCTGACAAGCAGCAAAATTAATTTGATTTCTACTTGGTTTCCCTCACATTGCGTGTACTGAAAATTTAGTTTAAACAAAATTAGTTTCTAATAAAAAACGAGCTATGCAGAGTGACTAACTAGTCCAAAAAAGTAAGCAGACTACCCAAATGTAGCCCACCCTGATCTTAGTTGTTGACTCAAAGAAACCAGCACCTAGTCATTGCATACGTACCGGCTTGGAGGGAGATCTTTAATATCTTTTTGTGATCTACCCTATTCATGCCCTTGGCCTAAAAGAGATTCAATCATCTAAACAATTTGTGGCAGTGGAGGCCTGTGTTCACACGGTCTCTTCCGAAAACAGTTTTAAAGCATTCAAACAATCATATTAATCCATAATTTATAGCAAACAATATTTGTAAAACCGCAAGTTATGCAAAAAACCAAAGATATAGTCTACCTAATTTGTCTACAAAGAAGGCTCACATATACAAGATGAATAGTCTCAAAACTACAAAGTAGCAAGTCAAGTGTTTTAAATCTCAAATTAACAAGCTGCAAGTGTGGGGGATGTTGGTCAAGAAATTTGAAATGTTAACTTTTTGTTTGCAATGAGCTACATCAAATTTAAATTTTTTGAAAATGATAGCAAAACAAAGCAAAATACATATTTCTTTTGAAAATGGTAATCAAACAAGGCTACAACTTGTTCTGAAGGCGTCATATTTTTAATCTTTTTAGACGAATGAAAATGAAGCCAACGAGTAATTCTTTTTTTTTTTTTTTCTTTTGGATAATAAGAGAATGACATTAATAGTAAAGGTCACAGATTTTTTCCAGTTGCGTAAGGGCATCACAAACTGCAGGCTTGCGCAAAGGGGGGAAGATGCAATAGAAGAAATCTAGGCCCACAGGCAAATATTAGCAGTGGGCTTGGAAAAGTGAGAAGAGATGCATCTGTACTATGTATTTATCTCCATGCATGAATAGCACTATCAAAAGAGGTTGCTGACATTTGAGGAATAGCACTCGGCTCTCCATGAAGTGGTTTAAAGTTGGTATCACCTTAGGCACACATTTCTCAGCCTTTGGCTAAGATCAAGTGTAGTCTATTGTTCCGTTGCAACTTATACTTATTTTTATCAATTAGATAGATTGGTGATAGTATCAAGACTCTTGTGGTGAAGAAAGAAAGAGAGCTGGATTAGTACCTGCAGAATCACATATTGAACTTCTAAACCTACTGCTAGCCCGTAAGTACCTCTAAAACAGTGATATAACGCCAGCTTTTGATTGATGTGATATTCTAATTGAAACCGAACGACAATAGAAAACGTGCTCATTGGCCGCAGCATCAAACAGGAGGAAGCCTAAAGAAAAACAATTCTAAATATCTTGCTTCAACCACAGACTACCGTTATTCACACAGAGTAACATAAGCAGGCTAGAGATAATATGAATAAAGCTCTCAAAACAGTCAAGACAAAGAGAGGCAGCCCCCATATAAAAAAACAATCACGAAGATAACAGGAAATTTCGAAATTGGTTGCACTCCAATTTACAAAAAGGGAAGCAGTGGCCTGCAATTTGAAGTATGCACTTTCTGATTTCTTTAAAGGGAACCGGTAACTCCATCCTCATATTACAGAAGAGCCTCCTTCCCATTCCTCTTCACCAAGTCCAGGATGTGTTACATCTATTGGGTGTCTGAAAGAGAGACAATTCCTTTTGCTCTTTTCTTGGTATATGTTTTTGCGACTCAGCCCTTTTCCCTTCTGAACCAGACAGTGGTTATTTAAGTCAATCCCAGCCATGAGAGATTGGCTTCATATACAAAGTAGCGCACTGGCTAAAAAAGAATTGGACGCAATTCTCGCTAGAGATTACTTATATACTTCAAAACCAAAGATGTCATGCTTAAGAAACGAGAAAATACACGTTTGTAATTTTAAAGAATCACAGTCAAAAAGGCAAGTGAAATTTCAGGAGTGGTTACAGTTGGTTATGAAACACACTAGATGTGCTCTTCAATCCCGCATTCAATGGAGAGGAGGGAGTCCAGAGAGAGATTGTATAAAAGAAGGAAGCTGAACACAGTTCAAAGCATACCTTTCTCGGCCTTTTGGCTAAGATCAAGTGTAGTATCTGTTCTTATCAGTTTAATATCTGATATGTGGGCCAATGGCTCACATGATATTAAATTAATTTTTTGAGGGGAAGGTTCTCGGTAGCTTGCTTCCGTTTCCTTGCGTGTCGCCTTGGCGTTGCACTGCTGCCTTGGCCTGGCGCACCCCACCCAATTCTAGTTTCAACAAAAATATGTTTTCTTTCATCGTAAATCAGCTTGGCTGCATCATCAAACAGGTGGAAGCGAACCTAAATCCTATCCTTTTGTTGGTAGACGTCAGCTTATTTAGTAGAAGACAGTGTATAATACCAAAGGAACAACATAGCTTTTTAAGAGAATTCAGTGCATCAACTCCCAAGCAAATTTACACACGGTAGACTACTTTACACACAAACTGATCATCACTTTTCATTTTCCAGTGGTGTACCCAACGGCACAGAAATAACAATTGATACACGGTAGAGATCAAGAAGTCATTTCACGATATCAGCCATGTGCATATTCCATTTAAGCTTGAAACAAGAAAGTTTCTCAATAAAACATTTTGGCTAGCTCACGTATGCATTTTAGAAGCACAAACACAGAACTTTAATACCTGGAATCGTTACCTGAGCGAGTAATCCTAACGAACACTAATTTTATCACAGTTTACCATTTTGGTGAAGAAGGCCAAATGTTTCCCCCACATGTTTCCTGCGAAGTGAGAACAAAAATTAAATTTAATCAACATTCGAGAACAACGTAATTTGTTTATCAATTATTCCTATAGGTGGAGTCAGAAATCTTTCATAACAGCGGGCAAGTTAAAATTATAATTCTCCCAAAACAATGAAGGATATCGTTTAAGACATTACCATGCAAATTAATTTATTTGAAGAACAGTCAAAGGGCAATGAGTGGCACATGGTTAGACGGGAGAAGAGTAAATAAAAAAGAGAAAAAATAGTTAAACACCAAAAACATCTACTTTTGGGATAGTAAGGGGTTTCTGATGACGGAAAATTACAAGTGAAAATGAGTGATGACAGAGTTTTGTGACTAAAGGATAGCTGGTCACATATACAAACTAGATACAAATGTTGTCGAGTTTCTAATTGAGAAGGCAGCAGATGAGCCTTGGAGACGAGATGCCACGTGCCACGGTGGAGTGGCGACCACGCTGGTCACATATACTGCCTTGGCCTGGCGCACCCCACCCAAATCTAGTTTCAACAAAATTTTATGTCTCATCAAACAAATGGAGCTTTAAGAATTCCTTGGCATCAAAACTACTAATACATCTAGACCATGACAGTAGAATTAACGCACAATCAAGAAGATCACCAACACATGAAGAGCTATAAGAACTTTAATAAAGAGCTATCAACAAAAAGGTAAATATCATTACCTCCCCTGACCCTTGAGAAATGGAATGGCGACCCCCTGCCATTTTTAAATGACACCAACATTGCTTACTCTTAATAAAAAT
>JAVXUP010004240.1:0-37249 GCA_033070095.1 Escallonia herrerae | reverse complement strand
GTGCAAGATATTACTTTACAGGCACTGAATTACCTTAAGAAAGTGAGAGAGCCATAATTAGAGAATAATAGAACTTATCTATTACGTGAAGAGTCTTAGTTCAACACATGTATTAATAGATCGTGTAAGAAAATTCAAATCAAATCCTAATTAATCGGGTACAGACTTTATTGAGTTGTATGCTTATGTATTTTGCAGAAGTCATGGAGCAATCTTGGCATGTAAGAATATGATTTTTAGCATTGCTCAATGAGGATTAAACGTGTATAAAGGGTCCTAAGACATAAATCACATGCCACTAATTTTAATGCTTATTTGATTGATTGAGAGTTACTCCCTCCATCCTTAATTAATTGACGAGCTGTCGTGCACACGCAATGCGTGTGCGATGAAATCATTGTATAACTCTTTATCACTTTTTACACGATATTTACTCATTACCGGTGCCATCAAATGAGTAAAAAAAGTCTTTAGATTTCGAATACAAATGAACGAAGAAATATCAATATCAGTGATCAATCTGATAATATTTGTCATAAAAATTAACTAAAAAGTCATGTTTACAATTGAAAAAATAATATTCATAACATTGGAGATTAATTTTGATATCTAATAATAAAAACGAACTTATAGAAGCCATCACATAACTTTGAATACATTTATTCTTTTGTCGCAGCAATGTAAATACATTTCTCAATATTCACCCCTTCTCTCATTTATCACAAATAAAATCACGACTGTATGAATGATGTACTTTACAACAATAAATAAAAAAAATAAATACACAGACATGTGAATTAAGAATTTGATAGTGTGACAATAAATCTATAAATAACCTCAATTTCAACATTTTTAAATTTCAAAAACAAAATCCCCAAATTGCGTAGTTCTGTTGTGAACCATCAGTGCGGCACCCAGTCTTCATCATCACACACAAACAAACGCACACACACCACCCACCATCCACTATTTTCACGACACACCCACGACCACCAAAGGCCACCAATCAACCACCCATGACACACAAGCGCCACCGTGCCGCTGCCTCCCCACAGCGACGATCAATCGCACACCCACCACCAATCGCACCACCACGTCTGCCAATCGCACGCCCAAGACCACACCTCTGTCAATCCCAGACCCACGGCCTACAGCGGCCACCAACAAAACCCAGATCACAACACTTAAAAAATGAAATCTTAAAATCGCAAGCTGCATGCAGATGCGGCGCATGTGTGACCCATTGCCCATATATTTAGATCACATGACTTCATCTTCTGGGTGGAGATGGCGGCAGTTCCAAAAAGATTGGTGCCAAACACGTCATCGTCAGTGACGTACGGGTCGCTGACTCGCTAGTGATTATCTTGCCGTGCGCCCGGACTGGGAGTCCTCACCTCCAGCGTAAGGCGATCGGCAAGCAGAGAAAAGGCGACGAATGCGCTCTGAGATTAGGTCCACGTTAGGCAAGCATCGAGCGGTGAGTAGAGGCACAACATTGACGGCAAGAAGAATGGAGAGATGTGAATAAGGCCCATTTGATGAACTGCAGATTAAGAAGAATACATAAGAAATTTGTTGTATAAATTTAACGAAAAAAATACAACAAGAAGAAAATACATGAGAATTTGAGGCGACCTCACCAGTGAGTTGAATAGGAAGAATTCATGTTTCTCTGTGATTGATTATATTTTGAGGTAGAAGGAGAAACGCAGAAAATGGGTAGTTACATGTGTTTGTAACTGGTGGTCTGTGAGTGGGTCTTTGTAACTCATGATTTGTGGAGAGTGTGAAGAGTGAGTAGTGTTATTTTACGACTTTATCCATGATATAAACACGTGTCAACATCAGAATCACTCTCAGTGTAACACCAAAAGGGTATGACACTAAAAAATGTATTTTCATTATAAGTAGTATAGATATATTTTATTTTTGAACTGTACTAAAAAATTAATCAGTTTTCAAATTAAAAAAGATTTCATACGTATTTTTTCATATTTACCCTTCTTATATTTTTTATTCTATTTATCTCTCCATATTTAATCATCCATCAATTCATTTTTTTCTCTCCTGGCACACTTTCTTCCTTCTCTCTCTTTCTCTCCCTTGGGGTAGAATGAGAAATTCATAAAATATAACTTATATCATAAATAAGCGTGTATACGATAAATTATTTAGAGATGGAGGGAGTATTATTTTGATGGTTATTTGTTATATGCGACTATTAACGCCAGTTGGCGGTTAATAGCAACGTGAAGCTTATTTGTTAAAGACATTGGAACAATTTTCAACGGGCATCGATTGAAGAGAGCCAACCAATCGCCTAAGTTAGTTACTTGAGGCAAGCAGTTTCTAGCAGTTGCAATCGGCTACATTAAAGGGATGAACGAAAGGAAGGATAGAAGAGAAGACAAGTACAACTCAACAAAAATACAAATTCAAACTTTAAGAGCCCGTTTGAGATTGATTCTAAAAAGTAGGTTCTGCTTAAGTCTTAATAAGTTTTCAAAATCAGATTTAATCTACTTAAAGTAGAATTACTTTACTGTTTGGCAAAAGTAGTTATAACTTAGCTTAAAGTTATAAAAGCGTTTGGATAAAAAGTGCTTAAATTAGTTCTACTACGACAAAATAACCATAGAAGACACTTAATAAATAAATTTCTTATATTTATTTAGAAAGGTGATGTTAAGATAACTTTCATTTGTAAATAACTATATTACACAAGTAAATTATTAAAAAGTTATTTTCATCCACCTACAAAAGTTGTTTATTTTTTACTTTAAATTAAAAACACTCACGATCTCACATTAGTGATTACAGTATAATAACTTTTGTAAATTAATTAAAGGGTATGAGATGTCATTTTGTTAGAAATATGAGGATAGTATGGTAAATTAAAAGGTCAAACCTGATTATGAGAAAAAGTGATTATTTCATAATCCTCACTTTCCAAAATTATGGATTTAATCAGTTTTGAGCTTTTTGAGGCAAATTAAATCTTTTAATCTATTTTGCTAAACACCCACAAACCTGATTTAATCTAGATTAAATAGGTTTGACCATCCCAAAATCAATCCCAAACACTTAATAAGTCATTTTGTTTCTTCAATGTCTTGACTCTCCTTTCAATCGCCATCGATTATAACTGTGATTTCACGTTTACAACTAAATCCTTGTACTGTGATCATCATCAACATGAACCAAAATCTTTGTGGGCACATTCGTTTCCTTATGTTTAATCATTTGGTTAAGTCTAGTTTGTATTTCTAAAGAAGCTTTCAAGGGGAGGCAAAGAAAAATCTCACTATGAAGCAATTATAACATTACCTGCAATGCGATTGAAAGTTTGCTTTGAACGTAAACAACTACCGAATAGGAAAAAGATCAAAAGACAATACGAAAGACACATGGGGAACGAAGACTGAAATGGATAACATCTTGATTTTGTCAATATATAAGAGTGTTGTTTATGGCCGAAACTCAATACTAACAAATGACAACCTTAGCGATAGTTCTGGGACAATAATAGCAGGGGATCTGGATCGACTGAAGATCACGTACACTTAATCCACCGGTAGCCAATCTCCCCGCCCCTGCAAAGGATAAGAGATAGTTGAACTCATTGACTAGGAGCTAAATTGAGGGTATTGTACCTGGAGTTAAACATGGGCATCGCTTGCAGAGTCTTTGACTCGTTGAGTCAAAGAATCGCACTCTCCATGTTCTCTGTCCATACTCTTTGAGGGTCCCTGATCTCTTGGATCATTGCGAACCCTTAAATGATTCACAATAATGTTCGAGGCCCTTGATATATACTAGTTTAAGCATACCCCTATTTTATAATTCCAAATTGGTCATGTGGTCCAAAAGTCATGTTGCAATGTTCAACTTTGCATCTGAATCTAGATGAACAGCGGGACCATATTGTCATATTCATGTCATAAAGGCCATGCAAATCCGTTCATGCACAACACGAGCGACTAGATTTCTTTAAGTTTCAGTAAATGATTGAAAAACCCTGCTGTGGATTAGATAGGACAGTGACCATGTGGGCAAGAATGGAGGAAACTTCCTTCTATCAATCTGTTGGAATGTTTCCTATAGTTTACCTTAAGTTTGTGGAGGACACCACCCAAGTTTCCTTCCAACTATTCCTCCCCCCCCCCCCCCCACCCAAAATAAGTAACATTTGACAGTAAAATTTGGTTCGCAGAAAGTAAAGAACAAAGTCAAAATCTGAAACATTTCGATATTTGGTCGTGTTTTCCGCTCATGTGAATTGTTTTGCAAAGAAGAAGAAAGGAAGGTCTATCTTTTATGGTCTTGGTATTCTTAGAACTACAGATATCTCTGTATGTAGTGCCATGTTGAAGATATAAGTAATACATGCCTTAAATTTTAGTAGAAGGAAGGCGAAGGAGTTTACATCATCGGTAAACTATTACAGTTCGTCACCACAGGCAATCGGGTGTGAGACATGCTGTAATGACACCGCTAAGATTAAAAGGAGCTCACTTTCTCGTTTCTCTCTCCAACTCCGCATAGAAGGCAAACCAAACCAAACCAAAGAAGAAAAAGGTGACTTTGGCCGGGATTGGCAGCACAGAACAAGGCAAACTGTGAAAAACTCCCAATCTGATGATCTGATTTAACTCTCCCAGCAAAGGTTCCTAAATATCTCGGACGTGTGGGGACCTTAAATCTGCTACAGATTTGTTTTTGGTGGTTTGGTTTATGGGTTTTCAATTGTACCTCAAACAAGTTAGTAATGATGATTAACGGAAACGCGAGCTATGCCTTTCTGTATTACCACCCGTTGTGGCACAATGGCAAGCCAAATTGTTCCTATGGCTAGTGTTGTGCGTTGGTGGAATTATTATTGATATCAGCATCTTGCTGCATTGGTCGACCACAAGCGGTGGCAGTTGTGACTCAATGTCTAACCTATGTAAAGATTTGATGGCTAGGAGAGAGAGAGAGAGAGGATGTAATTTTCATTCAACATGAAAACAGTGTCGCAGGATCCTGTGCTGCCCCCGTACCCGATTTTCCCTTGTCACTAATCCCTTCCGCTAATTGCTGCAATGATCGAGAAACATGGTAATCAGAAGCCCTGATGCCAAAGCGTGTTTGAGAACTGACAAAGCACATGGTACTGCTGCAGTACAATCAATGGATAATCGTTTGATAAAAGGCGATTGTGCTTTAATAATAGGATAGGATTAGTCATAGCTTTTCTATGAAAAAGCAAACGTACTCCGAATGCAAGTACAAAAAATGACTTTGACTTGGTACAGAGGGAATGCAGCCGCGATAAGGCCTATTTTGATAGTTTCAAAAGCTAATCACTCATCAACAGCCAACTGTATCATGGGCCATCTATTAAATGTCACCCCCCCCCCCCCCCTCCCACTGTCGTCTCTCCACAGCTTGAATCTCTTTCTATAAATTGAGACCAGCACGCTAGTATTCTTTATACTTCAGCACTTGAGTAGTAGCGAGTTAGAAAATGGATAAACTTTTGGGGAAAGAGATGGTTTCCAAGGCAATTATCTATCTCGGCCTTTTATTGGCTATTTTCCTTCTCATATCCTCGGAGGTTGCGGCTAGGGATTTGGCTGAGACTGCCACTAAATCCACCGTAAACAGTAAGCTTTAGCCATGTTTCCATGATTAAGTGATATAGTTATCTTGTTTCAACCCCTGGAGTGGCGCATAAACACCGGCAACCAGGCATTGTGTTCTCTGCCTTAATACTGTTAACATTGCTGATGCTTTCTGGTTTATTTTTGTGCTAACTAGTCTATACGTAGGCGCATCTTCTTTTGGGTTATGTACTTACACTTTAGACATTCTTGAGGTTTCTCCGTTAACATGCATGTGTTTGATTTGCAGCTGAGGCAACGAAGGGTGCAAATGGGGTAAAAGAGGCCAAGTATCCAGGAGGAGGATATGGACGATATCCCGGCGGTGGATATGGAGGGTATCCTAGGGGTGGTTATGGAGGGGGAGGGTACCCGAGGGGCGGTTATGGAGGGTACCCTGGGGGCGGTTATGGTGGACGCCCCGGTTATGGTGGTGGAGGAGGCTATGGTTGTCGACATGGTCGTTGCCGCTATGGTTGTTGCCGTTTCGCTGGTGAGGCTGTGCAGGCAGAACCTCACAACTGAAGCAACAAAATGTAGCTACTTCCTTAGAAGTAGGAAGTGGAGAATAAGAGGATTAACTATCCCTATGTGAGAATGCTTGTAAACTATGTTGTACGAAATATGTATTGGTTTCTCGTCAAGTATTGGTTTCCTTCATGACCGGCAGTACCGACCGGACCAAAAAATCTTCCTTTCATTCTTTTAGTGCTAATCTGATAACTCGCAGCACCGACTGGACCAAAAAATCAACCAATTCACACACTAAGCACCAGGATTGGAATTGCATGTGTTTGTCGAATATCTAGTACAACGAATAACATACGCTACAAACCGCGTATGTCCATGATCAGGTTATCCTTAAGAGTCCATCACAACATTTGGCTCTCCTAAGTAGTTACGTGCTTCGTGTACTAGTATAGCTGCCAAGGCAAAAATCCATCAGTTCTTCTATGGTGCATCTAGTAGGTATACCTACATCCACAATAGCTGACATGTAACTTGCCATGGGGTCCTAAACTTCGTCGTTCCTGTATCCTCCTTGCTCGCAAGCTTTTCTCAACTACAACTCCAATGGATAAAAGATAACAGAGTGGAGGCAGCCGCACTGGAGACAGACTCCGAAATAGCAAAGAACCTGTTGACAAAGGACAACTGCTGTTTTCCACCCCCGGCTAATCTTATCCTTGACTGCAGATTTTTTACGAAAGCTACCAAAACCAATAAACTACATGTATTAAGGGAAGGGAATAGATGTGCAGATTTTCTGGCAAAGATGGGAGCCAACCAAGAAGTAGCATTCCAATACCTGGATCAACCACCGAATGGCCTGGTTGCTCTGATAAGAGCTGATACTGAAGGAATTAGCTTTATGCGCCTATAAGTAGTTTGTTTTTCTTTTCCAAAAAAGGAAAAACTACAAGTCTGTACTGACATAAATTACGCTCGGTAGGTGAAGTCTCACTTTGCAGCTCTTTGCAAAGTGGCCTGTTTACCTAAGTGATAGAATCACATGCATAGATTATTCAGTGTCTTTGTCGTCATCTTCACTTTTCTTAGTATCTCCTCTATTCTTTGATCCGTTCTTACAACAAGTAATTTGTTTTCCCGTGTTGGTTCTTTGGTGAGATTTGAAGAACAATCTTCTTCTTGTACCCCATCTTCACGGATACTGTTAGAATAAATACGTAGAATGGAAGCAGAAAACAAAATTTCATGACTTGAGGCGCTTCTAACGATCATGTATTTAAGGCGATATTTATTCTCACTCATGTCAAGTTTGCCACCAAATTTATGACAAATCAATTCCAGGAATACTCAAACCCACCAATCTGCAGATAAAAATTTCTAAGATTTGTTTCAAATATACTCTCGAATCGCATGTGCAATTGAGAAAGAGAAGAACAAGATTTTGAAGCTGGGAATTGTAAAAAAATAAGATAATGTTCTGAATTTTCAGAGCCTTAGGGTTCGTTTGACAAATTTTTTTTTTTGGTTTTCAGTTTTTAAAGAGCAGCTTCATTTTTATTTTTTTTTACAAAAACAAGTGGGTGTTTGATAACCTTTTTTTTTTGAGTTTTTTTTTTTGGTGTTTGGTAAACCTTTTTATTTTGACTTTTTTTTTTGTGGTTTGCGGTGGCGATGGTGGTGGTGGGGCATAGCGGTGGTCGACGGTGGTGGTGGCCGGCAGTGGCTGGTGGCTGCCGAAGGCCGGCGGCCGGAGGTGGCTGCTGGCGGCCGGAGGTGGTTGCTGGCGGCCAGAGGTGACTGCCGACAGTCGTCGGTGGCTGCCGGCGGTGGTTGCCGGCGGTCGGAGGTGGCTGTCGACGACAGGCGGTGGCTGCCGGCAGTGGCTGCAGGCAGTGGTGGCCGGAGGTGGCTGCCGGCGGTAGGAGGGTGTTGGTGGTGGTCTCCAAAAAAAAAAACCAAAAGTGAAAAAAAAAAACAGTTTCTGGAGTTTTTTTTTTTACTCTGCAGTTTAAAAACTGATTTTTTAAATTGGAGAAGGAAAAAAAATGGTTACCAAACGCACTTTTTTTTTCTAGTTTCCAAAACTGGAAAAAAAAAGCTGCGTCAAACGTGGCCTTAATTTATAAACTAAAAGTCACTCTTTCATGAAGAGACACAACTATTAAATGCAGCACTTCAGAAATAACTACCACTCTAGTGTCTTTCCGTAATTATTCTAAGTCACCAAATTGCCACTCAAAATAAATGACTGAAAGAAATAATTCTGAAAATCAATTAAATTTTAGATCATTAGATCAATATCAATGTGCCATGCGCGAACACAGCAAGCGGTCCAAGTGCTAAGTGGCGCTCGTTAAAGCGGCGTGCACACTTTACAACTGCGCGCATTGCCAAGTTTCCTTCTAAAATATCTCAAAATAGTTCAAATAAAAGTAGCATGTACTTGTTTTTAAGGTAAGAAAAAAATTATTATCTCTTTAATGTGGAACAAATCTCAATTTTGAACTTTGAACTTTACTCACGGTACACACTAATATATGATCGTGACAATCTAACACTAACGTATATATACAGCTTTGACTATCACCATTTCTATCTTTAATTTCGGCAATAGTCTCTGTATGATGTATGCCTCATGTTTCACTCTTCAGCCGTTGACTAGGAGTCTTCACAGCTTGGAGTCCACAATCTTATCTTCTCTCGAGTCCAGTCTTCATCTTCTCAAAGTATTTTGACATTGACAAAGTCTCTTGCTAAGAGTTCAAGCGGAGGAGTTCCTTATTGGCCAATAATCCCTCAAGTCTTCCCATGTCTTCTTTGGCATCTTAACAACTGCCCGAGAAACACATCCCAAGAAAACTAGTCAGTTGTGACAAGACATATTACCAGTAGAAAGTATAAAGTGGTGACTGTTACCCTAAAAGTGACAGAAATTTGCTCTCACGCTTGTTGTCGATTGGCACTAAAGGATTATGACAAATGAGATTCGGCAAATCATTTATAGATCGTTGCTGTTACCAAAACTTAATTATAGTGGCAAAACTCAGCTGTCAGCTATTCTTTTGCTCTAGTGATAAAATTTTTGGGGCTTTAGCGTTACTAGGTTTGTCGCTAGGACCTCTATTCTCAGAAAAGAGCATAATCAAAATACAAGATTAAGATTTGGGGGCAAAATACTCATCAGAAACTTGTCTTCATGACAACTTTGATGTTGTCAATATTAAGGCCAATTTGGTACCCTCTCAGCTTTGATATTGTGCACCTTATACACAAGCTTATGTACCATTAGTGATAAAATCTAAGTTTTTTTATGGAAGGTAGTGACAAGAATAACGGTCCAAGTATTTGCAACTTTGAATAAATCTAAGTAAATAAAAAAATTGTCATGTACAACAACAACTGAAGGAGATTATCCAATGACACGTCAAGTGAGGGAGAGTGTCCATGACCTTCGCATATAGTCTTTTTGTCGGTTACTAGCCCAATAATCCGAGCTAAACTCGGACAGGTTTATAAAATACTGTATATCCTAGTGTTTTAAAAGTATATCAATACGTACCACATACTAGTATTTTAAAAGTATATCAATACGTACCACATACCGTGAGACAAAAAAGATATCAACCTTATAAAAATATCTTATTTGGTTATAAATAATAGCTTTAGTACATAAATTAACCACGACTAATTTAAATAAAGTATTATATAATGAATTCACTTACATTACTCCTAATTTTCAATTATTAAATTGCATTTTTTGTTTGATTAGCTAGGCTGCATGCAATTATTATGAGATTTTTAAATATACATGTTTGTTTACTTCCCTTCTTTAAGTATTTGTTTTAAGTTATCAAGTAGTATTTCAAGTGAACATTGATTTAGCACTTAGAACATAAGAGTAGTCATGTTGGTGCCATATAGAGCTAAGTAACAAATACTATTATATTTCTAATTAAAGATGGTTACACTATCACTTAACCCTTTTAAACTTCGGAGGGTTTTTAAGGTACTATATATATATATATATATATATATATATATATATATATATATATATATATATATATATATATATATATATATATATATATATATATATACATGTTCCAGAGGTTATTATAACGATTAAATAAAAATCTAAAAGAAATGAGGTTGCATTTCAAATTTAACAGCACTTATGCATACACCTTATCACTTTTAAATAAGTTATTACTTTTTTACAAAATAAATTTAAAAGAACAATTACATAATATCCAGTATTTTGTTATATATGTGTTTTTTTAATTCTTGTAAGCTGCTACTAATGAGAAGGTTCAATTGATTAAGATGATGTGTCCTTATTTCGGAGTGTTAGAATTATTTTTCACATCTTCTATGACTATTTGTTGCTAAGTTATAGTTCTTATATCTGCTAAGTGTATATAATGACACATTTCCATGAATGATACTTGTTTTATCGCAACATAATACAACTTTCATATACCAAAATATGTCAGTTTATACCTATAACTATATAATGAGCTCGAAAAGGATAACAAATATCATTGTATTAGGCTAATATTATATGGCGAGCGTTAATCAACTACTTGCTATTGAATTGGCACAATAATCACAACTCATAGTTACAATCAAGTAGAATGACACGGATACTTTTTTGCATCTTAAAGGTTTTGGATACTCTAAAATCTAGTACCTAATAATTATTTGATTTAATTGTAAAATTGTTCCCTCTAATATATATGCGATTTCTATTCAAAATCTCATAAATGCAATATAGCCACTTTGTTGGTCGTGCAGTCTTATCAAAGCAAAAAATTACCTTATAATTTGATTATATAAAATATATATTATAAAGATAATTTTTTTTGGGGGGGGGGGGGGAGGAGGTGCGTGTTTGTGTGTTAACTTATAATAAACTTAAATTAATTTTGACATAAGGATGACATCTAAATCAATATTTGCATACCTAGATTTATTGGTCTGGTCCCATCCAAAAAATATCTTTAATTATTAAAGCTAACATAAAATCATAATATATTAGTATATAGCTAATACAAAATTTAGAATGTTTAGAAGTTTAATTTCTCATAATAAAAAAATCACAGAAAAATATTTTTTCAAAATTTTTCCAACATAAAATTAGTTGAATATAACTTGCGCTCACATGTTTAAGGCTTTATATTTAATTTATTTTTAAAATAAATCAAAACTTGCATATTATGATGTTTCTACATTTAATCAATGCGACTGAGTACGATAGCGCAAAACGTTTGAGTAAGGAATTCATCGGCCAAAATTTTAACCAACATATTAATCAAGTCAGATTCATCTTTAAATTTTCCGAGATTGACTATCTAGTTGAAATCTAAATTAACCATGCAAACTTTGTTTTGTTTTATACATATTTTAAAATGAAATTCTATAATAACTTTTTTATGCAATACATCATCGCTTATCAACACATTATGCATTCAATGTGAAATAAAATTTATGAATATATGCCATATACATGTAGGTCCCTAAATACGCCTAGAGGGGGGTGAATAGGTGTTTTACAGCTTTGAGTATAAATTAAAAACTGAGATACAAAGTGATGACAAATATAACAGTGATAAATTTAACACAGAGATTTATACCGGTTCGGCCCCACCAGCCTACGTCCAGTCCTTGAGCACTCCACGCAAGGGAGACCTACTCGAGCCTTTCACTAAACCAACTAGCTTCGGGTGCTAGCTCAAACCGTAGTACAATTTCCGAAACCCTTCCAAGGTTTCCAACAGATTACAAATGAAAAGAGATTTACAAGTTGAATGTAAACAAACAAGCTCCTTCTTGAGCAAATATTACAATGAAGAATAAGATTTAAGCCTGCTTAGGTGGGAAGATCTATATCCTTTCAAGAACCAAACCAAGAAGCTCACTATGAACAATCTCAAGGATAAAAACTCACTCAATAGAGAATGAAAGATAAGATATCAAGATGAGAGAGAGTTTTTGAGATGTATTTGAGAGTATGAAAAAGATTTTCGCAAGAGAGAGAGAGAGAGTAAATGCTCCCAAGGACCCCCTATTTATATATGTAGCAGAAGTGAACCGTTAGGAAGGAAAAGTCCAAAAAAGGATTCGACTAAAAACAAATGATTTGGCTTCGACTAAAAGTTTTTGTTTCGACTGAAAGTCATGGCTTCGACTGAAAGTCTTGGCTTCAACCGAAAGTCATGGCTTCGACTGAAAGTCTTGGCTTCGACTGAAACACTTGACTTCAACTGAAACTGATGACTTCGACTGAAACGCTTGACTTCGACTAAAACTAATGACTTCGACTGAAATGCTTGACTTCGACTAAAACTGATGACTTCGACTGAAATGCTTGACTTCGACTAAAAGATTTGGTTCTTTACTAGAATTTATGTCAGATCTTTTAAGAAAGACTTATACTGACAAGAAAAAAAATTGACATCAGGTTCTTGCATCTTCAATGTAGTCCATGGCTTTAAATCCCGAGTCCAAGTTCTGATTCAAGCTTTGTCCATGTCAAGATCTTGTCTTTGTTTGATTAAGAGATAAATCCTGAAATGTTTATCTTAATAAAGTTGTCAGATTAATGTTAGAGATAATATGTTCGGAATCATCAAAATCAATAAGTCAACAATCTCTCCCTTTTTGATGATGACAATATTAGTTCTAACAAAAAAACGATATACTCCCCCTTAATCAGTTAAACATTTACTCAAGGATATAACATAAAGAGCATCTTATAAAATTTTAATCAAAGAATTAATAAAGATGCATACAAAAGAATGATCAATTCAAACAATGATCAACAAGTACTTGTTCTCCCCTTTTGTCTAATCAAAAAGAGGGGCAACTAATGCAACAAGCAAAAGAAGAAATGAATAAAACAAAAACTAAGGCCGACGGCGGCGAGCACCCTGGGTAGAGGAGGAGGGATCAGCAGGTGGCGGAGCGGTTGTGGGGACTTCAACGACTTTGACGACACGAGGAGAGCGCGGCTGCGGAGGGTTGTAGGGAAGATGCGGATTAAAGAACCATTCTTCCCCTTCAGTGCCAGTGTGTCGAGAAGGAAAAATATCCGGACGAGTCACCCGAAAGCCGTGTGCCTGATCGAAGATCTGATGAGCCAGGTAGCGGTTTTGTTCAGTCAGAATGCTCGTAGTGAGATAAGCCTGGCGACGATGATCTAGAAAGGCAGTTTCCTGCTGGTGACGAAGATCTTGCTGCATCCGACTCAAACATTCCATGAGGGGAGTGTGATTGAGGGGAAGAGAGGAAAGGTTAGCAGTAAGGCCATTGAGCAGGTTGTGAAAGTCGATTTGGTTCAAGAGAAGCTGAGCGGAGGAGTGTTGAACCGACTGCTGAAGGGCAGTAAGCTCATGAAGGAGAGCGGTGTAGATGAAGATAAATAAGGGGCAGCAGGTGGAGGAGGAGTAGGAGCAACATTACCTGAGGATGGTGGAGCAGTAGATGGCGGAGGGACTGGTGCAGAGGACGAAGGACGGGTAGCAGCGGCTGAAGTTTGACAAGTACGGCAGCGGGAGGATGGCGGTGGAATAGCAGCAGCAGCAGCAGTAACAGGAGCATCAGTCGAGGCAGGAGCCGCGTCAGACTCATCGTCAAAGTCAATGAGCAGACGGAGACGACGACGACTACGAGGACGTGGATTCGGGTCCATGTGGGTCCTTGTAGTGACAGGTGGACAGGAGAGAGAAGAAAAGTGTGAGTCTGTGAAAACGAAAAGCAAATAGTGAAAAGGGAACAGTAAAAAGTTAAAGTGAAAAAGGTGGGCCTATTTATAGACGACAAACTTTTAGTCGACTGAAACATGACTTTCAGTTGACTGATTAGGTTTTAGTCGACTGAAAGTGAACTTTGAGTCGACTTAAACCGAATGATCCTGAAAGTGGATGACGACTCGCATTCGACTGAAAGTGAAGTTTTAGTCGACTGAAAATCTTTTAGTCGACTGAAAAGCTTTTAGTCGACTAAACGATGAATGAGCAAAAAATGAAGCGGTCATTTTGGTAAAAAAGGAATTTAGCTAAGATCACACATTCCTAAGCGATGACGAAGTGAACTAAAGGAGGATTCAGCTAACGGTTTTGTAAATATATCTGCGAGCTGATCTTCAGAGCCAACTTTCTTGAGTTCTATTAATCCTTTATGAACGTTGTCTCGGAGAAAATGGTGACGAATATCGATGTGCTTAGTGCGTGAGTGTTGGACAGGATTTTTACTAATGTCAATAGCACTGCTACTATCGCACATAATAGGAATGATCTATGAAGACACCAAAATCTCGTAAAGTTTGACGCATCCATAATACTTGGGCACAACAGCTTCCAGCTGCATCATATTCTACTTCAGCAGTGGAGAGAGCCACAGAAGTTTGTTTCTTGCTATGCCACGACACTAAAGCATCGCCGAGGAACTGACATGTGCCACTAGTACTCTTTCAATCAACAAGACATCCCGCATAATTAGAGTCAGAAAAACCTACTAGATCTAGCGAGGAGTTCCGTGGATACCAGAGTCCCAAATTTAAAGTTCCAGAAAGATATTTAAAAATACGTTTAACTGCAGAAAGATGAAATTCTTTGGGACAAGCTTGAAAACGAGCACAAATGCATACACTAAACATTATGCCAGGTCTAGAAGCAGTAAGGTAGAGCAAACTACCAATCATGCCACGATAAAGTTTGTTATCTACATCTTTACCATTTTCATCTTTCACAAGATTAACGCTAGGAGAAATCGGGGTCCCTCTAGGTTTAGCATTATCCAAGCCAAACCGTTTCAAAAGCTCCCGTGAGTACTTAGACTGACTTATAAAAATTCCTTCTTTTGACTGCTAGATCTGAAGTCCAAGGAAAAAAGTAAGTTCTCCCATCATACTCATCTCAAATTCCCTGCGCATATTCTTAGCAAACTCTTGGCATAAGTCATCGTCAGTGGCACCAAAAATAATGTCATCAACATATATTTGAACTATTAAGATATGCGAATTCTGAATTTTCGTGAAGAGTGTGGATCGACTTTGCCACGAGAGAATCCATGATCAATGAGAAAGCTGCTAAGACGATCATACCAAGCTCGAGGAGCTTGTTTAAGACCGTACAAAGCCGTTTTCAGCTTGAAGACATGATCGGGGTATTTTTCATTTACAAAATCAGGAGGTTGTTTACCAAAAACTTCCTCCTGTATTACCCCATTCAAGAAAGCACTTTTCACATCCATTTGAAAAAGTTTAAAATTCAAATGACATGAAAATGCCAAAAGCATTTGGATAGCTTCAAGTCGAGCAACTGGGGCAAAGGTTTCATCAAAATCAACCCCTTCGACTTGATTGTATCCTTGAGCAACTAGTCTAGCTTTGTTACGAACAATATGGCCATTTTCATCAAGTTTGTTTCGAAAAACCCACTTAGTTCCAATGACCTTTTGTTGAACAGGAGCCGGGACTAGTGACCAAACATTGCTTCTCTCAAATTGATTCAATTCATCTTGCATGGCAAGAATCCATTCAGAATCGTTTAGAGCCTCAGAAATATTTTTAGGCTCAATTTGAGAAAGAAAAGCAAATTTCGCACAAAAAAGATTTACCGTAGATCGTGTAGTAACTCTGCGTTCCACATTACCTATGACTTGTTCTAGTGGATGACTTGATGAGTATTTCCAACTTTTTGGGAGTGGCTGTGTCACATCACTGTTGTTGTGAGTGGATGTTGTGCACTCCCCCTCGGTTGAAGAAACATTAAGTTTGTTATTCAAGTCCAGTGAGAGTTCTTCACTGTCATCACCTGCATTCTTATTAGGTTTTTCAACGTTAGATTCTTCAAATACTATATGCATAGATTCTTCAATAGTCATAGTTCTACGGTTATAAATTCTATATGCTCTACTTTTTAAAGAATAACCAAGAAATATTCCCTCGTCAGATTTCGCATCGAACTTTCCCAAATTTTCACGATTGTTCAAAATAAAACATTTACAGCCGAAAACCTTGAAATAATCGATTTTTGGTTTTCGATTTGAGAACAATTCGTAAGGTGTTTTATCAAGAATTGGTCTGATGAGTACTCTGTTCAACACGTAACAAGAAGTGCTGACGGCTTCGGCCCAAAAATATTTTGGTAGAGAATTTTCATGAAGCATGGTTCTGGCCATTTCTTGCAAAGTACGATTCTTTCTCTCTACAACCCCATTTTGTTGAGGTGTTAAAGGAGCAGAAAACTCATGTGAAATGCCATTTTCAAAGCATCAACTCCTTCTCATGATCACTTCTAATTTTTACAAGCATCAACTCATTCTCATTTTGAAGCAGTTTAACAAGACTAAAAAAAATTTCAAACGCCTCATCCTTATGAGTTAGAAAAAGAACCCAGGTGTACCTGGAGAAATCATCAACAATAACAAAAGCATAAAATTTTCCACCAAGGCTGACATTTCTCGAAGGGCCAAATAGATCTAAATGAAGGAGTTGAAGAGGGCGAGAAGTGGAAATGACATTTTTGGCTTGAAAGAATGTTTTTGACTGTTTACCATATTGACAGGCATCGCAGACCTTATCCTTGACAAACCTTAGCTTAGGAAGGCCTCTGACAAGCTCTTTCGAGAGAAGTTTCTTGATTAGGTCCATGTGAACAGGACCTAATCTACGATGCCACAACCAAATATCATTATGCTGAGCGGAAAGACAAACTTCCCGCAAAGAGTCAGATGCATCAAAAGATAAAGTATAGATATTACCATCTCTCTTACCGACCAAGGTACCTCCATCTGACGCATGACAGATTAGGCATTTATTGCCTTCGAACTGCACTTTGTGTCCGCTATCGATGAGTTGACTGATACTTATCAGATTGAACTTCAACCCATCAACCAAGGATAAATTCTCTATAGTAATGGAGCCTGTACCAATTTTACCTTTGCCAATGATCTTCCCATTTGAGTTGTCTCCGAAGGTAACAAGTCATCCATTCTTCAGAGTGATGTGAGAGAAAAGAGAGCGATCACCGGTCATATGTCTTGAACATCCGCTGTCGAGAATCCATTTGTTGGAATCTGTCCTTGCTTTCAAGCATACCTACAATAGACTCTGGTTTCGTTCCTTTAGGTACCCACACTTTCTTGGGTCCTGGAAGATTAGATAAACGAAATTTTGGAACCCAAATTTGTTTCACTTTGTTTTTCGTAATAGAAGGGAATGCCTTATTTTTGACAGCACTACGAGGACAATTTTTAGCTAAGTGCCCTTTCTTTTTACATACTGTACAGAGTGTGAAAGGCGAGCAAGATGCTAAATTTTTGTGAAAGAAGTTTTTATAGTCCTTTTGCTTTTTTGAAGGGTCATATCCAATTCCACATTTCTCAAAAACACATCTTTGTCTTCCCAAAAGAATATCTAAATTCTCTCTTCCTTGAGTAAATTTTGAAAGGGTAAAATTCAGATCTTCAATCTCCTTTTCTAGATTAATTTTTTGCATAGAAATATCTTCCAGTTGAGATTTTAAAAGATTGTTTTCAACTGGAGCTTTTACTTCATGGAGAGATTGAATTTTAGAGGACAAAAGAGAGTTTTCCTTCTTAGAAGCGTTCAGATTATTTTTCAAGGAAGTATTTTCAAAAATATAGAGTTCAATCTTTTTTTGAAATTCTTCCTTTCGCCTTCCAACTCTTCAACAGTATTAATTAAAGAAAGAGCTTTACTTTTTAGATTGGCATTCTTAACTTTTAACTTTTCATAATTTTCATTTAGTTCTAGAAAAGCTGACTTGAGTTCATTGAAATCAGGATTCTCAGAGATTACCTTGGAATTTTGTCTTTGGCCATGAAGCAAAGTTGGGCTACTTCATCATCTTCGTTAATTTCTTTGTCGCTTTCATCCGAGTCATCCCAAGTCAGCAGAGCTTTTCTAGGCTTAAACTTCTTTTCTCTGAAATCTTGACTGTTGCTACTTACAGTCTTGTTCTTGAGTTGTGGACAGTATTTTTTGATGTGCCCAGTTCTACCACACTTATAGCAGGCGTCAGCACTTTCCTTTACGTTCCAATCACCATTATTTTTCTGATGTGATTGGTTTGTAGGATTTCTCCTAATCTTCCCGTCTCGCTTGCTTGCAAGAAACTTTTTGAACTTTCGAGTGATTAGTTCCATTTCAGGATCAGAGTCGTTGCTGCTTTCTGAAAGTTCATGTGAGGCCTCAGCTCTAGGAGCTAAGTTCTTCTTCTTGGAGATAGTTTCTTCTTCGTCATGAATTTTCATTGTAATTTCATGAGTCATTAGAGAACCCATCAATTCTTCGAGTTTCAGCACATTCAAATCCTTTGCCTCTTGAATGGCTGTGAGCTTTGCTTCCCATCTCTTTGGGAGAGATCTGAGAACTTTTCGGACAACTTCTTTCTCGGGGTAGATTTTACCCAAAAGCTTTAGTCCATTTATAATAAATGTGAATCTGGAGTACATCTCATTTATGGACTCGTGCTCCTTCATCTTGAAGGCCTCATACTGCTGGACCAACATATTGATCTTGGTCTCCTTTACTTGATTTGTACCTTCATGAGTAACTTCCAACAACCTCTACATTTCTCTAGCAGTCTCACATGCTGAGACTCGATTGTACTCATTCATGTCGAGGCCACAGCTGATAATGTTCTTAGCTTTGTCATCCATAGAGAAGAGCTGCTCCTCATGAGAGTCCATTTCAAGAATTCTTTTCGGAATCTTGGTTCCATCTGGTCCATCCTTCATCGGAATTATAGGACCATTTTCAACAACATATCCGACGTGTGTATCTTGTCTGAGAAAATTTCTCATGCGATTCTTCCAGTAGCTGTAGTTGTCATTTTTCAACAGTGGTGGCCTGGTAGTTGCTGAACCTTCTTCCATAACGCGATCTTTAGCTATTGACGATTAAGTCAAAGAAAATAACCAGAGCACACGGCTCTGATACCACTTGTAGGTCCCTAAATACACCTAAAGGGGGTGAATAGGTGTTTTACAGCTTTGAGTATAAATTAAAAATTGAGATACAAAGTGATGACAAATATAACAGTGATAAATTTAACACAGAGATTTATACTGGTTCGACCCCACCAGCCTACTCCAGTCCTCGAGCACTCCACGTAAGGGAGACCTACTCGAGCCTTTCACTAAACCAACTAGCTTCGGGTGCTAGCTCAAACCGCAGTACAATTTCCGAAACCCTTCCAAGGTTTCCAACAGATTACAAATGAAAAGAGATTTACAAGTTGAATGTAAACAAACAAGCTCCTTCTTGAGCAAATATTACAATGAAGAATAAGATTTAAGCCTTCTTAGGTGGGAAGATCTATATCCTTTCAAGAACCAAACCAAGAAGCTCACTATGAACAATCTCAAGGATAAAAACTCACTCAATAGAGAATGAAAGATAAGATATCAAGATGAGAGAGAGTTTTTGAGAAGTATTTGAGAGTATGAAAAAGATTTTCGCAAGAGAGAGAGTAAATGCTCCCAAGGACCCCCTATTTATATAGGTAGCAGAAGTGAACCGTTAGGAAGGAAAAGTCCAAAAAAGGATTTGACTAAAAACAAATGATTTGGCTTCGACTAAAAGTTTTTGTTTCGACTAAAACATTTAGCTTCGACTGAAAGTCATGGCTTCGACTGAAAGTCTTGGCTTCGACTGAAACTGATGACTTCGACTGAAACACTTGACTTCGACTAAAACTGATGACTTCGACTGAAATGCTTGACTTCGACTAAAAGATTTGGTTCTTTACTAGAATTTCTGTCAGATCGTTTAAGAAAGACTTATACTGATAAGAAAAAAATTTGACATCAAGTTCTTGCATCTTCAATGTAGTCCATGGCTTTAAATCCCGAGTCCAAGTTCTGATTCAAGCTTTGTCCATGTCAAGATCTTGTCTTTGTTTGATTAAGAGATAAATCCTAAAATGTTTATCTTAATAAAGTTGTCAAATTAATGTTAGAGATAATATGTCCGGAATCATCAAAATCAATAAGTCAACAATACAAAAGTGTCGTTAAAGGTCAATATTATCTTGAAAGAGATCCTTATCTCTAGATTAGTTAATTTCTGTATTATTAAGTCTTATATAATTTGAAAATTATATTGACATAATTTAAAACTCTTCCTAATAAATATACTAATATATCAAACTCAATTTTAACAATTATATCTCTAAAAAGTTACTCTTATATGAGAGTAATTATCCGTAGATCCAAAAATATATAAATAAGTTTTAATACTGTAAACAAAATAATGAGCTACCATTTGATTAAATTTGATAAGGTCCTCATTGTTAAATTTAATTAATTTCACGAGAATGATATTAGGAGTTAATATGACTATTGAGTCTTAATAGATTAGTATATCCAAAATATATACATTATCACACACACACACACAAACACACACACACACACACATTCATATATAGGTGCGTGTATATGTGTGTGAGCGCGCGCACACATGTATATGTGAAATAAAGTCTTAATATACACATGTAAAAAAATTTTTTGGGGGGGGGGGGTGATAAAGTGAGAGTTTCTTTTCAATTTATAGAGTTTCTTTAACGAATATAAGTGAAATAAAGTCTTAATATGCTGGTATATTACTGAGTTAGAACTTTAAAATGCTTAAAATTGAATTAATAGTAAAATAATGACAAAAAGATTGGTTTAATTTCTCTTCTGAACAAAGTTTATTTAACTCAATTCATGTTTTATCTAATATATTGTGTAGAACTTTTGTAACTTAATAATGCTAGATTTATGAGAGCATTTATCGATCTACACCCCCAATTTCTTATTTACTTTACACCTTGTTTCTAGTTAAAAGATAAACAACAATATACTATTGCCTTTTTTATGTAAAGTATGATGTATAAGAAGAACTTTCCTAATTTTATATTGAAACATCATAAGGTTTTAATATTACATGCTATTTTTAAAAAAAGTTAATAAGTTATTCTTCAATTATAAATCTCAGATGTGGTTTTTTTTTTTAAATTTTAAATATGCAGGTTTTTGTTTTCATGTTATCTAGGTTATTATATTGGATTGACTTTACTTTGAATGCTAAAGAATGATGAAATTAAGGATCTTGTAAAAGAATAATTTGTCTATAGCCCATATACCATAAGGTTATAAAAGTTAAATATGATCTAAAATAGTACATAATTTTTCTTATTAAATCTCTTAAGTAATTTTTGTCTTATATGTTATTAATTATTTCATATTAGAGAACCTTTTCGATATATAATATTAACTACAATAAACTTTTTCAGGTTATTCTTTTCTACTAGAATGAGCTAGTAAAATATAGCAAATATCTTCGTGTTAAGCTAACAATTATAGGGTGGAGATTAGCTCATATAATTGCTATTGAATGCATATAGCAATATCCACTCATACTTATAATCGACTCTATTACAGTCAAAATTAAGTTTCCAAGCTTATATCTACTAATTGGTCGTGATGTTCATGTAAACTTAATCAGCTACTAAAATAATATATTTTTATTTGTTATTACGGTCGTATTAAAAATAAACCGTAAGTCTATAATCGATTACAATAAACTCTATAAAATTACTTAAAATTTTTCATTTTAAGGAATATATTTTCTCAGATATATGTACATGAATCTTATCATTTTGTTTTCAAATGTCATAATTAATTGTTTTCTAAAAATCCTTATATATGGGATATAACCAGTTTGGTGGTCGTGAGGTCTTATTTAAAAATGCTGACTTATAAATCGTTTATTAAATCTATATATTACATTATTCATTTTCACAATGACTATCTTATGTATATTACGAATATATCTATATATATGAATAGAGATAGTACATTTAACTAAATTAGAACGTCGTTTTTTCCTTCTAAATCTAATATGTTCTTTTTTGTTTTTTTAATATATGAATTTTTATATTTGGATTTAATTTTTAAATCATACAACTCTCGTTATTCTTGCAAAATTATCAAATTAAAAAATAAGGTACCTATCAAAATTCAAATCAATTGTTAGATCATTTTTTATAGGCCTCATAAGTTGTTTAATCTTAATTGTAATAATATTTTTTTCTTCTAAATGGAAAGTATTATTTTTATTATATATATATATATATATATATATATATATATGAGCTTTTATATTCATATCCAAGAGTGATTTTGAAGATACAATAATTAATATTAAGTCATAGTTAGTTAGTATAATGATTGTGTTGAGTTTTAGAATGATTAGAATCAGTTTTAAAATGACATAGGGCTTATAGAGAACCCTCGTTACTCCTGCAAAATTAATTAGATATAAAAATAAGAATTCCATCAAAATTTAAATTAATTATCAGATCATGTTTTTATTCTAGATCTCAGAAGTTATTTTTTTGGCACGTACACACACACAAGCATACATTCATTACACACCCCATGAAACACCCCCAAACTCACACGTGCAAACACAGGTCGCACACTAAAGACACGCACACTGTGTGCCTACCACACAAGAATACACCATGTTTTCACACAGTTTCACAAAAATAAAAAAATAAAACCCACATAATCCACACAGTACCACCACACACACCCACACACTCCTATACACACATCCACACATAAACAAACACACAAGCAGTGGGTCCTCTCTCTCTCCCCGTTCTCTCTCCCCCCTCTCTTTTACACTCATTATACACACTTATACACATACTCAACACACAACACACACGAGGGAGTGGGTCCTCTCTCTCCCTCCCCCTTCTCTCTCTCTCTCCCTCCCCCTTCTCTCTCTCTTTTAAACTAATTATACACACTTATACACATACTCAACACACAACACACATCACACCACGACATAACACCAAAATACAAACTCCTAAACCCATTACACTCACTTTAACCCATCCCCTTCAACCCTACTCACGGTGAAATCTAACCCATCTCCATCTCCCTTAGTACAACACACGTTGCAATTCATGGTAGTCCACAGCTGCCGCGACCACCCCTTTCTCTCAGAGCAGCCATGGCTGCCCTCTTTTAACTCTTACACAGTCACACATATAATATACAGACACAACCCCACAAAAGACCTCACGGCTGAGTTCCCATGCCCTCCTTAATTCAATAAACCAGTAAATAAAAAAGAGAGAAAAAGGTCTAGAAACTTATCCGAAAAACCAAAATGATAGGAGAAAAATCTCTCTCTTTCACTACAAGAAAATCCACTTTTAGCGACGGAAATTTCCGTCGCTAAAAGTCCGTATTCCGTCAAGAAAACTTTTAGCGACGGACTGTCTGCCGCTAAAAGTCTGTGGGTAAAAACCCCGTTACTAAAAGATTAGCGATGGAATTTCGTAATCAGTTGGAAAAATTTTAATATTAACGACAGAATTAATTATTTTTAGTGACAGAATTTTCCGTCGCTAAAAGGTATTTTTTTACATTTTGTGTAATTTTTAAATTTTTGAAAAAAATTACAAAACTTTTAGCGATGGTATTTCCATCACTAAAAGTCCGTCTCAAAAGTCTTTATGAACATTAATTTCGTCACTAAAAATATGTCTCTAAAAAGGTTTATTCATCTGTAGGAACTTTTAGCGACGAAATTCCATTGCTAAAATTTTAAAAAAAGCTATTTTTAATTTTTTGTTGTTTTTTATGAATTCAAACCTGTTTCAAACATTCTTTAAACTAAGATTCATCATTTACCAAATTTTAAGTGATACAAATAATGTTTAAATCATATTCACCATCAACTAACATTAATACAACAAATTACATGTACAATTGATCATATTGTACTTATCCCAAAAGCAAAATTACCAGTTTCATTGAAACAAAAAAAAATATAAACCAAGATCCTTGTTTCCCAAAATTGTTACTTGTTTTTCTTTGTCGATCACAACCTGAAAAGGAGCAACAATTGTACAAATTCATTTACAATGAACAAAATGAATAAAAGAAAACTACATGTTAAATTTCAACCAAAAATCCAGTCAAAATCAGCTACAACAAATTATACAAAAATCATCGAGCCCTGCAATTGTTCTCCCTATTCTGCAATCTGCGTAGTGCACTGTGCACCCTTTAAGCCCCTTCCGACCTTCTTCATTTTCTTTAATTTCTAATCACCCTCAAGCCCTCAAGGCTTCAAATCAATTGAAGGAGAACTTACCGTTGGAGGAGAGAACCGAGATATACTGACATGGAGGAGTTGTCGCTCACTCGCTGCCGCCGGTCGATGGATCTGGACTGGAGATTGGAGACTGGAGAGAGATGTGAGACTGGACGCCAGTGGATCTAGACTAAGGAATGGTCACCGATTCGCTGCCGCCGCTGGGAGTCGCATTCTCACAAAGGCAAGATAGAGATACGAGAGTGAGAGAGTCGGTGGATTGTGAACACAGAGAGATGCAAGACTGAGAGTGTGGAGACAGCGGGGTGGCGTGGGAGGTGGGTGGCGACAATGGGCAGCGTCAAGGCGGGTGTGAGAGAAAGAGAGAAAGAACACGAGGAGAAAAGTGAGCGGCGGGGAGAATAAGAATCAGAAAGAGAAAAAAATAGGATTTCTTGGTTTTAATATATAGATTTTTACCGACGGACACAATCCATCTCTAAAACCTTTATTAATTTTTTTTTTCAAGAAAAAAATATGAAATTAATGATTTTTTTAAAATACATTTAGCGACGGAAATTCCGTCGCTAATTATCCGTCGGTAAAAGTCCATCGCTAAAAATCTTTACCGACGGAACATTTCGTCGGCAAAGATCTTTAGCTATGGACTTTTACCGACGGAACATCCGTCGCTAAAAGGTCATTTTCTTGTAGTGTTTCTCTCTCTCTCTCTAACGTGTATCAGAAAAGGAAGAGAAACCTTGGGGACGGCTGCTCATATATATATATATATATATATATATATATATATATATATATATATATATATATATATATATATGGGAGCTGATCCGTTGAGAGCGCTAGTAAAATGAGTTAAGTTACTAGCGTGATTTGGCCTTCCACACGCGATCTATGGCCGGTTCAGATCTTTTTTTTGTATTTTTTTAAGTACGTCCGCTACATTATGTAGCGGATAGAGGCAGTACTTTTTTCTGACACTTTCTCTCTCCTTTGTCTGATTAATTTTCTGACATGTTTTATGTCTGCTACATTATGTAGCGGACAATATTTTGACAAAAATACCCTCCTGCTCCATCCGATACATTATGTAGCGGACAAGTCGACCCTGCTTTTTCTCTCTTTCTCTCTCATTTCTCTCAATAATTTTCTGACATGTCTCTCTCCTTTCTCACATCAATTTATAACTTTTGATGTCCTTTCTCTCTATTTCTCTCTCATCCTCCTCTCCCCTCCTTTCTCTCTCTCTCTCCTCTTCATCCTCAATTTCAGCAGAAGAAAATTGTTGTACCGGCATTAGTAACGAAGAGCAAATTTCTTTGGTTGAGAAAATTACTCTGGGAATCCAAAACGTGCCAATGTTCTAATTCGAATGAACTAATCGAAAAAATAAACCAAAAAAATGGGTTGCTCGTACAGTTCGGCAGTGCAGGTGTGGTGCGCCACCACAGCCTCCGGTCGCTTCATAACCGAGTGCACCTCCTGCGGCCGCGTCGTCGAGGAGTGCCAGACCCAGTCCCACCACCTCTTCCACCTCTGTGCCTAGGACTCTCCTCTTTGTCTCCTCACCTCCGATCTCATCATCTGTCCTTTCTCTATTCGGTTTCTTTGTCAAAGCAGAGAAAGAAACTGAACCCTCCATTTCTTCTTTATCCTCTGTTTCTGTGTTGAGGAAGAACAGGAAAATGAGGACAGTGAGAGAAATGAGAGAGAGGGGGGAAGAAAGAGAAAGGACAGTGAGAGAAATGAGAGAGAGAGAGGGGAAAGAAAGAGAAAGGACAGTGAGAGAAACGAGAGAGAAAGAGAGAGAGAGATGTCAGAAGGATAATGAGAGAACGAACTGAGAAAGAGAAAGAAAAAAGTAGTGTCTGTCTACTCGTCCGCTACATAATGTAGCGGATGGAGGTGAGGATATTTTTGTCAAAAAAAATTTTGCTACATTATGTAGCAGATGGACTTAAAAAATGTAATATATATATATATATATATATATCTGGACCGTCCACAGATGGCCGTGGACGGCCAGATCGCGTTTGCAACTTATCCTATTTTGCTAAAGCTATCAACGGATCAGCTCCATATATATATATAGGGAGCTGATCCGTTGATAACGTTAGCAAAATAAGAGATTTTGCTAGCGCAAGCTGGCCGTCCACGGCCCATATCTTTTTTTTTTCGAAAGCTGTTAGTCGTCCGCTACATAGTGTAGTGGACAGAATTTTTTACCATATTTCCCCTCATCCTCGTCCACTACACTATATGGCGGATAACTTTTTTGGCCTCATGCGCACGACTTGTGCGCACGAGAACTTGAGGTTTAGGATTCCTGGCAGAACACGTTGGCGGCCATTGTGCCAGAGCCTGACCCTGTGATCAGCATTGAACAGTACAATGAGTGGTACTACCGCATCACCCAGAGGAGAGTAGCTCCAGTAACGTTAGAACGCGAAGAGAAGTACCAACCTAGGGGTCAGATCGACGAGCAGATGGTAGGTTAATGCCTCGTTCGCCTTCTTCCAGAAGTTGAGAGCGCAAGGATCTGGTGGATGCAATGGGCGAGGAGCTTTGCCAATAGGCTGAATCGTTGGCTTATGGCTGCAGCTATTTTTTGCGCCAAGCATCCGGGCAGCCTTCGGGCGTCAACCCGAGAATGGGGGAACCCGGGTGGCAGCCCCCTTATGTGAGCTCGGGATATGGTGATCCCTCGGGACAAACTTCGGGGGTGAGCCAGGGATACAGTGGTCCCTCTGTACCAGGAATGGGTGGTGATTGGGGACCGCCAAGCATCATGGGCCAGGCTCAAGCGCTGTAGGAAGAGTATAGTGTGCCATCCTTCTCTTTGCTTCTGGACTCGAAACCCCAACCCCTCTCTCACAGTCAAGTCACGCAGGACTGGGGTTTCAAAAACATTAGTCTGTCTGAGACACTGCCCATTATCACCCGTGGGCGGGACCATCTGTTGTGAAAGGAGGGCAATATCCCCTGGCCGATCCCCCCGAAGAAGTGCAATATCTACCAGTCGACCCTTGAGGGGAGTATCGCAAAGGGCATCCACTGAAACCCCTAAAGCCGCATAAATGCCAAATTATCAGAGAGCGGTATTTTAGCGGGTTCCCCCGAGACAAAGCGTTATATAGTGTGAATCACCCTGAGGGGATGGATTACTGTTGCTCGTGGGGAGAAATGTCCTCCCTAGCTCCGGGGAGTTGGTTAGACAGCGGCGTCATCTCTACCTACGTGGAGATTCTGAGGTAAAGGGGCAAGGGGTCGCCGAATGAGTATCCGGCCGTATTTTTGTTGGATGCCTTTTTTCATAGCCTCCTAGTGGCTGAATGGCATGAGTGGGTCAAACGAAGGGGGAAGAAAAAGTTGAGTCAGTGAAGACAAACGAAAAAAGTCGTATCGGTGATCGACAGTCTCCACGACGATACCCCCCACATGCCTGTGCTACGGATGTATAAAGCCCAGCTGGACTCTATGGTAATCTTGAAGTTGATTGTTGAATGCTTATTGTAACTTGCCAATTGTTAATGTTAACTCGTGTCTTACGCCATTTTCTGTTTCTCGCAGAATATATTTTGTGCCATGGTCAATGCTATCCGTGGTGTACCTGTACTGGCACGGCCAAAGCTCCATTTCCGATTGAAGAAGACGAGGCCCAAGCAACATAATACTTCGGACTGCGGCGTCTTCCTATGCATGTACATGGATTACATCTGTCGGTCTCAGAGCCTCAACGTAGCCGCCTGGAGTTTAGGATGCGTAGAACACTTTAGATATAGGATAGCTTGGCAAATTTTGAAAGGCCGGCCTAGAGAGATTAGGTTTATTGAAAATCCGTCTGAAGACGAACATCTGGCTGAACATGAGTACGCCTAGTTGACATTGTACCATTACAATAATTTTATTTAACAAATAGTGATTATTTATTTAGAAAGCTGTCATTGGTGTGATTTTTTTTGTGTTGAGATCAGTTGATTTGTGTTGAATGATTGAGTGATTTATTTGTGTCCATATCAGTGGACATTTGATTTGTGATTAGAGTTGGTTTTTTTTCTCTCATTGAGAATGATTGAATGGTGGGAAACAAAATTCATTGAGAATTTTTTTAGTTGAAAGTATCCGTCTGCTACACAGTGTAGCGGACGTCCAAATACTAAAATTTCTAACTAATGAAGTTGATTGTTTCTGCTTCTTCGTCCGCTACACAGTGTAGCGGACGTTGAAATATTGAAAAATTTTCCAAGTGTTGAAGTTGATCATTTCTACTTCTCCGTCCGCTACACAGTGTAGCGGACGTCCAAATACTGAAAAAATTTTCCAAGTGTTGAAGTTATCGTTCCTGCTTCTCCGTCCGCTACACAGTGTAGCGGACGTCCAAATACTGAAAAATTTTCCAAGTGTTGAATTGATTGTTTCTGCTTCTCCGTCTGCTACACAGTGCAGCGGACGTCCAAATGAAAAATTTTCCAAGTGTTCAAGTTGACTATTTCTGCTTCTCCGTCCGCTACTCAATGTAGCGGACGTTCAAATACATTGTGTTGAAGATCTCCTATTTTTAATAAATTGGTGACCGAAGACTTGTTTTAGCCACGGAATCAACAATCTCAATATCGATTAACAATAAAAAATTGTACGATTAACAATCAACAATCTCATCATCGACGGAATCTCAAACGGCATAATTAAGAACCTAAAAGTCGGAAAAATAATGAACATTCGACGGAATCTCGAAGCTTGAAGGGAGCTGAAAATGGAAGCGAGTCTGAAGGAGAAGAAAATTGTGCTGAAGGAGAAGAAAAAATACTGTCCGCGTACGGTGCAGCGGACGTGTGCCGTATCTATGGTACAGACAATCTGAAATTGTGTCAGTCGTGTCAGTCAAAAGTTGTCGGAAAGTCGTCCGCAGCACAGTGTAGCGGACGACTTTTTGACTGACGGTGTCAGGCCAAAAAATTTATCCGCCATAAAGTGTAGCGGACGAGGACGAGGGGCAATATGGTAAAAAAGTCCGTCTGCTACACTATGTAGCGGACGACTGATAGCTTTCAAAAAAAAGATCTGGGCCGTCCATCCCTTCGTCCCTCGTCCGCTACACTGTATGGCGGACAACTTTTTTGGCCTGACACATGACAGTCAAAAAGTCATCCGCTACATTGTGTAGCGGACGACTTCCGACAACTTTTTGACTGACACGACTGACACAATTCCAGACTTGTCTGTACCATTAATTCTGCACACATCCGCTGCACCGTATCGCAGACAGTATTGCCTGCCTAATCACCTCCTTCAGCACAATTTTCTTCTCCTTCAGACTCGCTTCCATTTTCAGCTCCCTTCAATCTTCGAGTAACACTTGCTTCAAGCTTCACTCAAGTAAGGTAAGTTTGTGAATGGTGAAGTTTTCTTTATGGATTGACTAGTAAAGTATAATTTATTTGTTTGGACAAAAAAGTATAGATTTTTTTATGTTCTAGAAATTTGTCACTCTATTCATGAATTTGTGATGTTCTACTCTAGATTTTTTGTGATGTTCTAGACATGATGTTCATAAAAAGGTATAATTTGTTAACTTTAAATAAATCATTATAGTTTAATTCAATTTCTTTTAGGTTTGATAACTTCGGAAAATTTACCTATTGAAATTCAAATTTTTTGAGATATGTTTGTTGTATTTTGGCATGATGAATTTGTCTATTTATCTTAGTAATTTTAATTTGTTATGTTCAATAAATTAATAATTATTAATTTGGAGACACTTTTGAGATTATGTATATGGTATGTTTGTCATCCTAAATTGGTCTATTCGCCAAGGTAATTTTTAGGTAATATTTTCAGTTAGAAATGCCATTTGATTGTTAAGCGTAGTCTATTTCTACACAGGTCTTGTTTCACAATGTCTGATTTCGTAGGTCTTGTTTCACAATGTCTGATTTCGTGTCGAGCTCCAACGTCCCCGTAGATGCTAGTGATCCGTATCTAGGACGAACGTTTCAAACATTGGAAGAAGCTGAAGAATGTTTTCGAGCGTATTCATTGAGGGTTGGTTTTGGCATTAGAATAAAGACTACAAGAACAAGCAACGTAACAAAAAAGATATGCTCTCGCTTATACGAGTGTCATAGGGGCAGAAACCCACAGCAAAATGAGACACGCGTAGGCAATGATGACAGTGATGACGAAATAGGATATTCGCGTAGAAGACGGGACTGCTTTGAGCGCACAAATTGCCAGGTCAAGATGTTCGTAAGCTACAAACCCAAGCAAGATCATTGGCTTATTACCAGCCTGGAACTGGCACACAATCACCCGTTAGTAACTCCTTCTAAGGTGAGTCAGATGCATCAACACAAGAAGATGGGTAAGGTCGCGAGGAGCCTAATTCACACAATGAGCAATGCGCGAATTGGACCTACTGAGATTGTTAATGTTCTTGCTGAACAGGCTGGGGGAATTCAAAATTTAAACTTTAACACGACAGACGTTCGTAACGCGGTCCGAACCCATAGACGAGCCGCGTATGACCTCAATGATGCTCAATCGACAATGAGCCTATTGAAACGGATGCAGATGGAGGACCCGCAGTTTACCTTCGATTATAAACTTGACGACGAGCATCGAGTTAGTACAATTTTTTGGGTCGACGGTCGTTCGAGGCTAGCTTATAAGCATTTTGGGGATGTCGTGACTTTCGACACCACATACCGTACCAACAAGTACTCGATGCCGTTCGCTCCTTTCACGGGCGTCAATCATCATTATCACTCCATCCTGTTCGGGTTCGCCTTGTTAAGGGACGAGAGCGAGGGTTCTTTTGTATGGTTGTTTAGGACGTGGCTGGAAGCAATGAACTTCAAAGCACCCAAAGTGATCATCACCGATCAAGATTTGGCAATGAAGAAGGCTATTGCTACCGTCTTCCCAGACACTCGGCACAACTTGTGCACTTGGCACATAAGCAACAAATACCCTGAACGTCTGCATCACGTGTACGCAAAGTATCCAGACTTTAAACAGGATTTTGACAAGTGCGTTAACAAGTCGTTAACGATTGAGGAATTCGAGGAGAGGTGGGAAAAGCTTGTTCGGGATTACTCATTGCAAGACAACGAGTGGCTCCAGCACTTGTACGAGCGCAAAGAGCAATGGATTGGCGTTTACACGAGGAGGTATTTTTCAGCGGGCATGAAAACGACGGGCAGGAGTGAATCTATGAATGCCACGTTCGATAGTTATGTGGGTACAACTACCAATTTGAAGAGTTTCGTTGCATCCGCACAAAAAGCGGTTGCTTCGTTGTTCGTAAAAGAAAGGGCTGCAGACTTTGCAACAACGTACAAACAAAGGAGAAGGTTGCTTGAGACCCCGCTGGAGCTGAACGGTGCCAAAGTCTATACGAAGGAGATCTTCTTGCTATACCAAGTAGAGCTGCGAAAATCGGGACGATACAGTATAAACAAGGTGGCAGAAATGTCTACGCGTGAGTACAAGGTTTATTCGCTCGTGAATGACCTCGTCCCTGAGAAGCTGCGCAGAATTTATACGGTGAGCCATGACACATTGACGGATTCGGTGACATGTGTTTGCAAGAAGTTTGAGTTCCATGGCATCCTGTGTAGACACATTCTGCGGTTTTTCACCCAGAAGAATATCAGGACAATCCCCGATAAATATGTCCTGCCACGGTGGACGAAAGGTGCAAACAGGTTGCACGGTACCATTGCCTTTCCGGAGCACCCGTATACTGACTTTGAAGAATCAGAGACGTTGCGGTATAATCATCTGGTGACAATGTTCACCCGTTTGTCCGTAAAAGGTGCTGCTACAATGGCCGGATATAAACATCTCCTCGAGGTAGCTCAGCAGCAAGAGCCCATCGTCGACCAGTTGGAAGCAGCTTCAGTCAGCAATGCGGTTGACACTGAGCCTAAACGGGATCAGAAGATGACGAGCCGGGGGAGGAAGACGACAATGATATCCGGCCTTTGGATCCAATTATATCGCAAACGAAAGGCCGCAAGAGATCTACGCGGATGAAGAGCTCTATTGAACAGGCAACTCAACCTAAAAAGCTGAGAAGGTGTGCATTGTGCAACAAAATGACCGACCATGACAAGCGGAACCATTACAAGGCACTGGGGATAAGTCCAGGGGGTTTGCAAGACGAGGAAGAAGATGACGCCGAAGATGAGGAAGAAACAGCTGCAGTGGACCTTTAGTTTTTTGTATAAGCCATCAAGTCTGTTTGACATTTGTAATAATGCGTAATATTCTTTTGATGAGATTATCTTTCGACCGAAGACTGGAAGGTTATTTCTGATGGACCTATTAGAGCAACCATCAAATCTAACTTTAGGTTTTTTTTTTGTGGTTGGCCCGTCCGCTACACTATGTAGCGGACGGTGTAGCAGACACCCAAATTTTTAGTTGTTTAGAGTGTCTGCGGTACATAAAAGCGGACAGTCTGCGGCACAATATAGCGGACAACAAAACCCTTGGTATGCCTTATGTCCGCTACACAATGTAGCGGACATGTCACTTCTTTAAATACCAATCAGATCGGCCTTTCTTCTTTCTCCCGTCAAACTTCTTTGTCTCGAACATCTCACCCACCAGCGACCCCCTCTTCAGCGACCGTCCTGATGGCTTCTGCTTCGGTGAACAGGGACGTTTCATTCGGCAGACACTTCTTCAAGGTCATGATGCCTGGGTTTCATACAGAACTTGTAGGCCATCCCTCTTTCTGTGTTTTCGTGTGTGTTAAAAGTTTTATCTTTGGTTAAAAACTTACATGTCTTATATTGAATGTGATAGGCCATACCGGTAGCCTTTTGCAGATTGCTTACCACACTCTGTTTCGAAGCAACTTTAACCAGCCGCAAGGGGTCATGGCTTGTTAAAATCAAGAAGAAGCGCGGCCAAGAGCAAATTTGTTTCGAAGAGGGTTGGAGCAATTTCTGCGAGCAGCACGACCTCAATGAAGGGGACTTTGTAATCTTTGAACACAAGGGGCATATGCGTTTTCAAGTGACGGTGTTTGATCAAAGCACTTGTGAAAAAGCTTTTCCCCCAATGTTGAACTCTGAGCCCTAATTTTGTGTAATCTGAACAACTTAGTAATTTGAAAGATTGTGTTATTTGAACTATTTTAAGGTGTTCTTAATTTAAGGTTGTTAATTTTGCATTAGAGAATTGTGATTGTTGATCGTTGATTTTAGGTTGTTAATTGATGATTTTTTTATTGTTAATTGTGCATTTGAGATATTGAGGTTGTCATGGTCGGTCATTTGGATGTCCAAATATAGAAACTCTGATCTCCAACTCCTAAAAAAATTTGTTCCCTCTACGTCCGCTACACTGTGTAGCAGACGGCGCAGCAGAAACTCTTAACGTCAACACTTAGAAAATTTTCCCCCATTTTTGTTCCATCTGCGTCCGCTACACTGTCTAGCGGACGGAGAAGCAGGAACTCTCAAGGTCAACACTTAGAAATTTTTCTTCCATTTTGTTCCCCTACTAAAAAAAAATTTGTTCCCTCTACATCCGCTACACTGTGTAGCGGACGGGAAGCAGAAACTCTCAACTTCAACACTTAGAAATTTTTTGGTCTATGGACGTCCGCTACACTGTGTAGCGGACGGAGAAGCAGAAACTCCCAAGGTTAACACTTGGAAAAATTTTCCCCATTTTGTTCCCCCACTTAAAAAAATATTGTTCCCTCTACGTTCCCTACACTGTGTAGCGGACGGAGAAGCAGAAACTCTTAACTTAACACTTAGAAATTTTTTGGGTCTATGGACGTCCGCTACACTGTGTAGCGGACGGAGAGCAGAAACTCTCAACTTTTACACTTAGAAAATTTTTGTCTTTGGACGTCCGCTACACTGTGTAGGGGAAGCAGAAACCCTCAACATTCAACACTTAGGAAATTTTCCTGTTTTGGACGTCCGCTACACTGTGTAGCGGACTGATACAGACCAACAGCTAAAACATTTTCTCCCATTTTGTTTCCCACCATTCAATCATTCTCAATGAGAGCAAAAAAATAACTCTAATCAAAATCTAATCAAATCAACCCAAATCAAATGTCCACTGATATGGACACAAATCAGTCAAATCAATCAATCAACATCTTCAACACAAATCAACTGATATCAACACAAATAAAATCACACCAATGACAGCTTTCTAAATAATCACGATTTATTAAAAAAATTATTGTAATGGTACAATGTCAACTAGGGGTCCTCATGTTGAGCCGGATTCTTCGGCCTCATTAGACGGATTTTCAATAAACCTAATTGCTCTAGGCCGGCCTTTCAAAATTTGCCAAGCTATCCTATATCTAAAGCGTTCTACGCATTCTAAACTCCAGGCGGCCGCCCTGAGGCTCTCAGACCGACATATGTAATCCATGTACATGCAAAGGAAGACGCCGCAGTCCGAAGTATTATGTTGCTTGGGCCTCCTCTTCTTCAATCGCAAATGGAGCTTTGGCCGCGCCGGTACAGGTTACCACGGATAGCATTGACCATGGCACAAAATATATTCTGCGAGAAACAGAAAACGGCGTAAGACACGAGTTAACATTTTATTGGCAAGTTACAATAAGCATTAAACAACAATCGTAAGATTACCATAGAGTCCAACTGGGCTTTGTACATCTGCAGCACAGGCATGTGGGGGTATCGTCGTGGAGACTGTCGATCACCGATACGACTTTTTCGTTGGTTCATAGCAAACCAAGTACCAGTGGCTTTCCCCTAAAAATGGGATTAGAAACACGTCGGCAACCACTTGCGCTCACTGGACTATCCCTATTCAGATACGCTCGTAGGTTAGCGGACGGTCTCCACTGGCTCAACTTTTTCTTCCCCCTTTGCTCGACCCACTCATGCCATTCAGACACTAGGAGGCTATGAAAAAAGGCATCCACCAAAAATACGGCCAAATACTCGTTCAGCCCCCGACCCTTTTCCTTCAGAATCTCCACGTAGGTAGAGATGACACCGTTGTCTAACCAACTCCCCGGAGCCAGGGAGGCCATTTCTCCCCACGAGCAACAGTAATCCATGCCCTCCGGGTGATTCACACTATACAACGCTTTGTCCCGGGGGAACCCGCTAAAATAACGCTCTCTGATTATTTGGCATTTATGCGGCTTTAGGGGCTTCAATGGATGCCCTTTGCGATATTGCCCTCGGGGGTCGACCGGCGGATATTGCACTCCTTCGGGGGGGTCGACCGGGGGATATTGCCCTCCTTCCGCAATAGATGGTCCTGCCCACGGGACAATGGGCAGTGTCTCGGACAGACTGATGTTTCCGAAACCCCAGTCCTGCGTGACTTGACTCTGAGAGAGGGGTTGGGGTTCCGAGTCCAGAAGCAAAGAGAAGGAGGGCGCACTGTACTCTTCCCACGGCGCTTGAGCCTGGCCCATGGTGCTTGGCGGTCCCCAATCACCACCCATTCCCGGTACAGAGGGACCACCATATCCCTGGCTCACCCCCGAAGTCTGTCCTGAGGGATCACCGGAGGGATCCCTCGCTCACATAAGGGGGCTGCCACCCCGGATAACCCATTCCCGGGTTGACGCCTGAAGGCTGTCCCGATGCTTGGCACAAAAAATTCCCGCAGCCATACGCCAACGCTTCAGCCTGTTGGCGAAGCTCCTCGCCCATTGCATCCACCAGATCCTTCCGCTCGCTCAACTTCTGGAAGAAGGCGAACGAGGCATTAACCTACATCCAAAGAGATAATAAATAAGTAACTTCATACACACTTAGAATCATCAAGTTCAATTAAAAGCACTGGTTGGGCAACTTACCAGATTGTATGCCATCTGCTCATCGATCTGACCCCTAGGGTGGTACTTCTCCCCGCGTTCAAACCTTACTGGAGCTACTCTCCTCCGGGTGATGCGGTAGTACCACCCATTGTACTGTTCGATGCTGATCACGGGGTCAGGCTCCGACACAATGGCCGCCAGCGTGTCCTGCCAGGAATCCCAAACCTTAAGTTCTCGTGCGCACAAGTCGGGTGCATTTCCCTTGCCAAACTGTCCAACACCCAATGGGTTCCTATTACCCTCATATCCAGCGCATCGACTGGCAACCCCTACAGGCACTCAAAATGGCCCATAGCACGAGCTGGTAGCTGCCACTCTGCAACCTCAAAGTGAATTAGGGGTGTGCATTATAACCCAGAGAGCGTAAAGACGAAAGACTCCCCCACCCTCCGCGCCAAACATTTGTACGATGCCCACAGCATCTGGCCCGGAGATAATGAGTCGACCTCCCCCCCGATAGTACGTAATGTTGTGATGGGGATCGTCTCTCCCGGGTAGTGGTTGTCCATGCGGCTGTACTCCAAGGCGCACAATCGAGGCCACACATTATCCGTTCCGTCCTTACTCCTGGGTACGCCGGTAGTAAGGTGTTCATAAGACCACACCTGAGAGCAAAGACAAATTAAATAAAGTATCGTCAAAATTTATTGTCGATTCAACAAAAAAAACAAGCACGTAATCAAGATTTGTATGATATACCTACAATAGCGAGAGACACGCACATATAGCTTTTGAGTCGGCCCTCGTTGCCTTGTGCAATGCTCAGTACAAGTACGCAAGAGTTGCTGCACCCCAAGCATAATCCCCAACCTCCAGCAAGTTACCCAACAACGGTAAATATTTGACGATGACCGTATTCTTCGACGTTGTTGAGAACAAAATAACCCCCATCACCCACAAGAGGAAAGCTTGTGTGTACAGCTCAAGCATCTTGTCCGTGTAGTTTTCCGGGAGAACCTTGTAGGTTTCTACCAACCACTTCAACTTGATACCACCAGTGCTAAATTGATCCTAGGGTATCGAAGTAAAGAAGTCCCTAGCGGTTCTCTTATTCGTTGCTTCTGACGGAGGAGCAATTACATGTCGTCCCGTCACTGGTAACCCTAAGATGAACCCTACATC
>JAVXUP010004239.1:0-37253 GCA_033070095.1 Escallonia herrerae | reverse complement strand
CGATGGCATAATGAACTTTGGACTTCGTAAGTGGATGAGGATGGGTTTCTTATCCATCAAGCGCTAGACACGTTCAAACTCTTCTCACTGATTGAGTAAATTGACATGCCAAACAAGTTTGCAAGCTAGAGAAAGACGCCACTTTTTTATAAATTGCAGATAGCCTACTAACTTGAATAAAAGTGGTTGTGGTTTCTTTAGGCCCTTATAACTTCTCTATCGTCCGCAGAATAAGGTTTATAAATTCGTTCTTTCTTCATCTCAAGGGTGAGGCTTATGCCCCCGCCCCCACTCCCCTGATAAATCTTATGATCACAAAGTACTGTCCTTCAGGTTTTTCTTACACAAAAGGAAAATGAACAAGAAACCATGAATTCATTCTTCTCGGTATGCAGATTCAATCATGAATCAACAAAACATGCACACAACAAAAGATTTATCGTGTAGTAGTGTGTAACCAAAGGACAATCCAGAAAAAAAGCTGACGTTTACTATAGGAAAATAAAGGAAAAAGTTCTGACAATATAATGCAATGAGCACATAGATCTTTCCCACAAATATAGGAAGTACAATACAACCATTGCATGCTGTTTTAAAAAAATTGAAGGCATACAATAAAAACAAATATAGGAAGTACAATACAAACTTCAATTTTGTGGCTGTTAGAGATTCATATGAGTTTTCTAATTTGTAAAAACAAGTAGAATAACTGGGTTCTTTATAATGATTGCGACATATCTTGTAAGACATGTACAATATCTGCTAGCAAAAACCTCATTATTGATTGACTCGATGTACTTACTATAAAGTATGATGATCGCTGAGAGTCGATAGCCTCTATGTATGGGCTCATTTCCCACCCTGAAACAAATATAGAGGAATGAGTAAAGCTTATTTTCACTACGATCATTACATCACAAACATGGACAATGGCCCCCTTGTGTAACACGTTACTAATGGTTCCTATCTCTCTCTTTTTTCTTCCTCGCTTTTGTTTAAGCAAAGCCGCATCCAACTTGGTGAAAGGACAAAGGAGGCCTTAGTTTAGGGCATTCATACATTTATCATTCAGGCTTTAGCATAGCCTATACTTGTTGATCAGCAGCTATCTTTGTACCCTTGCTCGAAAGGACACTTTCGACGACAATTATTTTTATCTGAAAGAAATATGGCTGATTACCTAGAGATTGACTGTAAACTCATGGGGATGCCCTTGAATTGTCAAACATTAGTACATCAATATACTCCATTCAAGTTTCAAATGATTTGTCAAACCAAAGCTTTATAGAGAACTCAAACAGAGAAAATTAAATTCTCATCTTCTACACTTCAGTTCATACTTTAAATCTTTGCAAGATGAGGTTGATGCATGAGCCATCATCTATGAAGCAACATTACAAACTTTTTATTGTACTCTAGCAGTGGCATTTTTATGGGTAATGTAGCAGTATCGTTCCACTTAGGTATCATCAAGTGACTTATTTGTTAGTCCTTAGCTCTGTCATTTGTTTGATGCCTTTTAGGATACAATGTAAATAACTTCTTAAGCACTAAAATATACATTACACCTGCACCGCTTTATTTAAAGAAGAACACACTCGCTACCCCTCAGGTCTCAGCAATTTCTCACATCACTTCACGTTTGAGTTAGGAACACAATATGCCCTTGATGAATTAGCATATCTAGATCTTGTTATTTACTAGTCATATTCTATGGTCAATTTTACGTATTTGTTAAGAAAACCAAGGCATGGGGTGAGAGCGTGATTACAAAACTGTGAAGGGTAGCGTTTGTAGCGTTTGTTATACTCGTAACCCAAGAGAATGCGGGGAAGGGAGGGAGGGAGGGTGTTTTGAGCGTCTTAAGGCACTTTTTGTCTATACTTGTTCGTTTGGCACAAAATATCTGGATAAAGTTTTACTTCGCGGGCTCTCTAAATTGTGCTTTATACTAAAACATTGTTAGTACACTTTGACCATCATTGTATACTCATTTGGTTATAAAGATACCGTCTTAAACAAAGTTATATATGTTCTGAAATTGATTGACTGATTATAAGATCAATCTACCTACTAGACAAGGCAAACGTTTAGGCTATTTCATATTTTTAATGATTTTAACATGTAAGACCTTGTAATGCCCTTCTTTCATGTAGCCGAAAGGCCAAGGCCCACGTCATGATGCCAAAATACTGCTGACTATCTTTTCATTAAACAAGATAACTGCTAAAAGTACGATAAAAGTTGATAAAAGCATGTTTCACCATAAAAGTCGGGAGCTTACTTTGCATTTCGTCATGTGGAGTGCTCTTCTCGATCGAAACACATTGTGCCAAAACCACTGCCTGTTGGGCTGCCGTCAGACGGGCAGCACCACCATCTTTTTGTTTGCTACTTTCACAATTTCTACTATCGTCCAAGAATTTAGGGGTCATTAAAACATCAGAAGCTTCGCGGATTTCACGACAATGCTGAAGAAACACGTCTTCCCCGACAGTAGAATCGTCACTCTTGGCCACAAAACTTGCAGGAGGACAGGAACCATTTTCGTTCGTAATGCTCTTCCCGCAAAGAAGAAGAAGCTGGGCCTTTGGTTCAACCTAAACACAGAGAACACCATCAAAGACGAAGAGGAGTATTCCAACAAGTACAGTTAAACTACGTACCTGATGCACAGTGCGAAAGCCCACAGCCCCACTTACAGAGAGATGGAGACCCAGTGCCACTTCTGCTGATTCAAAATGCAGCCTATACAGAAGGTTATCAGCATATAAGACCGCTATTCCCCTAGCTGTTAAATTTGCTAAAATCTTGGGCATAAAGAGACACCAAATATATACTACTTTACCAGTTCTCTTAAAGCTTAAGTCGTCAAATTGGCCAAATATGTGTGTCATGCTTTAAAGTTCCGCCTGACACCAATCGGACTAGCATGTCTATTGACAAGCCAAGGTGAGTTTAAACAAAGGTCTACAAACATATAATGTGGCTAATCAGCGATAAACATTATAAATGGAGCCCAAATGCCTACGGGAGAGTTTATGTATTATTTGGGGCTCATTTTAAATTAGCTAAAGCCTTTAGAGCAAATAGTTACTTTTAGAACAACAAAGCTCCTAGCAAGGTCTTGGTCTTCGGTCTTCCCTCTTGCATTTGGCCCCACTCATCTAACTTTCACTATGTTTGTGCATACATGCAAGCGTAGTGTACAATGTTGGGCCGATCTCTGTTAGCTTTGGCTTTCAAGATAGATGCCAAATTAACAGAAACAAAGTTACCAGTTGCCTTATAGCTTAAGCTTCAGAATGGGCCAAATATGTTGTTGAAATCTGAAGAAGATCAGACCATTGACCCGTATGATTTGCAAAATCATGTCAAGTCAATGATTCAGTTTGGTTTTATTAGGAAGGTAGATCTGTTATTATTGTCTAATTCAATAAAGGAGATCCCTTGATATAAGGGATTCGATTAGGCCTAGTTTAGAGGGATTTCATACCTTCTTTGGTGGTATGTTTTCCTATAAAAGCTGTGTAACTTATTCAGCATATTGCAATGGAGAATGAATTCAGTTTCTTCCATTTCTTTCTTCTCTGAAAAACTACATGGTATCAAAGCAATCTTAAGTTATTTCCTATGGTCAAAACGGCCATGACTGGAGCATGGAGATCCTCGGATTCCTCTGAGACGACAAGTTCAACACTTGGTGGGACACTCAGACCAACCATGGCTCACGGAGGAGACCACCTCTCACAGCTTTCCTTCCAACTTACCTCCCATAAGCTGACCAGGAAGAACTACCTCGAATGGGCCCAGTCCGTGAAGTTGGCGATTGATGGCAGGGGCAAGCTTGGACGTCTTACCGAAGACGTGAGACAACCAGCAGCAGGCCATCCGTCCCTGAGCGCGTGGCGATCTGAAAACTCCTTAATCATCGCGTGGTTGATTAACTCCATGGAGCCAACCATAGGTAAACCATATCTCTTCCTTCCTACCTCAAAAGATGTTTGGGAAGCCGTGCGTGAGACTTACTCTGATGTTGAAAACTTTTCACAAATTTTCGATTTGAAAACTAAACTGTGGAAGTCTAAACGAGAAGAGCGTGAGGTTACCGTTTATTACAATGAGATAGTTTCTCTATGGCAGGAATTAGATCAATGTTACAATGATGAGTGGGATTGTCCAAGTGACAGTGTAAAAGTCATGAAAAAGGAGGAGTGTAACCGAGTGTATCTATTTTTAGCGGATCTCAATCGTGATTTTGATGAGGTTTGATCTCGGATTCTTGGAAAAAAACTTTGCCTCCCTTCGTGAAGCCTTTTCTGAAATTAAGAGGGAGGAAACTAGACAGAAGGTTATGTTAACCAACCTGAACCCAAAACCTGCAGTAGATGTAGAGAATTCTGCTCTAGTTGTAAAGGGGAATGAATATGATAATGACAAGAAAAAAAGGCCTTGGCGTGATCATTGCAAAAAATCTTGGCATACAAGGGAGACTTGTTGGAAGATTCAAGGGAAGCCCCCTAACAGAAAGAAGAAAAATGGTTCTAATAACCGTGCCTTTCAAGTGTCTAATGAAGGAAGTCAGGGGCAGCAAAGTACTCAAGAAGCATCCCCATTAACAAAGGAACAACTAGAGCACTTGTACACACTTTTTTAATCTCCACATTTTCCAGTAAACCCCTCTTGTTCTTTGACTTGGAAAGGTAACTTTGTTTATGCTCTTCTTAGCATCATTCCTCGTCAAAATAACTCTTGGATCATAGATTCGGGAGCAACAGATCATATGACAAGTTGCTCCCATCTTTTCTCTATGTATACTCCTTGTGCAGGGAACAAAAAGATCAAGATTGCCGATGGGTCCCTCTCAACAATTGCTGGGACTGGATCCATTGTGTTATCTCCATCTATAACTCTGCATAATGTTCTTCATGTTCCTAAACTCTCTTGTAATCTTTTGTCCATTAGTAAATTGACTAATGATCTCAAGTATCAAGCTAATTTCTACTCTACTCGATGTGAGTTTCAGGAAATGGTCTCGGGGAGGATGATTGGCAGTGCTAGAGCAAGTGATGGCCTCTATTTCTTTGAAGATGGAACTAACTCTGGAAAACATGTTCAAAGTACCTGTCTTAAATCTATTTTTGATTCCAGCGATGTTATGCTTTGGCACTATAGATTAGGACATCCAAGTTTTTATTATCTAAAACACTTGTTTCCTAGTCTATTTAAAAATCAAAGTCCATCTTCGTTTCAATGTGAAATTTGTGAATTGGCTAAGCATCATCGTTCATTTTTCCCTTCAAGGCCATATCAAGCTTCAAAACCGTTTATGCTAATCCATAGTGACGTTTGGGGACCATCTAGGGTTTCAACAACTTTTTGAAAAAAATGGTTTGTTAGCTTTATTGATGATCATACACGTGTAAGTTGGGTGTACTTGTTAAGGGATAAATCTGAAGTGGAAAAGGTGTTCAAGATTTTCTACACAATGGTGGAGACACAGTTTCAAGAAAACATTAAGGTGTTTAGAAGTGATAATGGTAGAGAATTTTTTAACAAAGTTTTAGGAGATTTCTTCTTGGAAAAAGGGATAGTACATCAAAGCTCTTGTAACGACACACCCCAACAAAATGGCATCGCTGTGCGAAAGAACCGACATTGTTTACAATTTACTAGGGCATTGTTGTTTACAAATAGGGTTCCTAAGTATCTTTGGGGTGAAGCTCTTTTAACTGCCACATATCTTATAAATCGTATGCCTACAAAGGTTTTAGACTTTCAAACACCTCTAATTGTTCTAAAAGTCAGTTTCCCACATCTAGGTAAACTTCTGACTTACCGTTGAAAGTATTCGGTTGTAGTGCCTTTATTCATGTACATGATCAAAATCGTGGGAAATTAGATCCTCGAGCAAGGAAATGTGTATTTGTAGGCTATACTCCAACTCAAAAAGGATACAAATGTTATGATCCGTGTTCTAAAAAGATGTTTGTCACAATGGATGTCACTTTTTTTAGTCTAAACCGTTTTTTGACACTCATCTTCAGGGGGAGAATAAAGATGAAGATTCGGAGTTTTTTTATTCTTAGCCTACAGTATCACCCGAAAACATCACCATGGCTAATGGTCCAAACTTTTTAATAAACACGGAACTCAGTGGTTTAAATAATGAAAACTTAGATCCAAAATCCATAGGGCTATCTCATGATACTGATGGGAACAAAAATGAAGGATCAACAGGTACAAAAGAACTTCTTGTTTATTCGAGGAGGAAACAGATTCAAAGAAATGAGACCGATGCTTCACAATACTGTCAAGATTCTGTACCGCAGACCATTTGGAACTCCATTGAAGCTACAGATGATACTCATACTAACCCCATTCATTTGAATTTACCTAGCTCTAAGTCATCTCAGTCTGAGTCTAGTATGTCTAACCTTGATAAACCCATTGCTCATCGTAAAGGTATCAGAAAGTGTGTCAAGTGCCCAATGTCAAACTTTGTGTCTTATAAAAACCTGTCACCCGTGTTTTTTTCATTTACCTCACATTTGTCTAGTGTGGAGATTCCAAAGACTGTACAGGATGCTTTACAAGTTCTTGAGTGGAAGGAGGCTATTCTTGAAGAAATGAGGGCCCTTGAGAAGAATGGGACATGGGAGGTAATGGAGCTGCCAAAGGAAAAGAAGACTGTTGGCTGCAAATGGGTATTCACGACGAAATACAGATCAGATGGATCTCTTAAGCGATACAAGGCACGACTGGTGGCTAAGGGTTTCACATAAACATATGATATTGATTATCTAGAAACCTTTGCACCTGTGGCAAAGTTGAATACAGTGAGAGTGCTGCTGTCAATTGCAGCAAATCTGGACTGGCCCTTACAACAATTAGATGTGTAAAATGCATTTCTTAACGGTGACTTAGAAGAGGAAGTTTATATGAATGAAGTATGGACCAAAGGTATGTAAACTGAAAAAGTCTCTGTATGGACTAAAACAATCACCAAGAGCCTGGTTCAAACGGTTTACACAATTTGTCAAGAGACAAGGATATATTCAGGGACAGCAGATCACACTATGTTAGCGAGACATTCGACTGATGGGAAGATAGCCATTCTCATAGTCTATGTTGATGATATCATTCTAACTAGGGATGACATAGCAGAGATGGAGCAGTTGAAGCAGTGTCTAGCCTCCGAGTTTGAAATTAAAGACTTGGGATCACTCAAGTTTTTTCTCAGAATGGAGATAGCTCGATCAAGGAAAGGCATTGCAGTGTCACAAAGAAAGTACGTACTTGATCTACTTAAAGAGACTGGTATGAGTGGGTGTCGTCCTGTAGAAACACCAATTGATCCGAACCAGAAACTTGGAGACAACAAGGGAGATCCAGTAAATACATCTCGGTACCAGTTTCTAGTCGGGAAGTTGATTTACTTGTCACATACAAGGCCCGACATTGCATTTGCCGTAAGTCTAGTAAGTCAATTCATGCATTCTCCTCGTGAAGAGCATCTTGAAGCAGTCTACTGCATCCTGAGATACTTAAAAAGTTCTCCAGGAAAAGGACTATTCTTCAGAAAGAACGAACACCGAAATCTTGAAGCATACACAGATGCAGACTGGGCAGGATCAATTACAGATAGGAAGTCGACATCAGGATACTGCATTTTTGTATGGGGAAACCTAGTAACATAGAGAAGCAAGAAACAAAGGGTGGTGGCTCGTAGTAGTGCCGAGGCAAAATATAGAGCGATGGCTCATGGGATTTGTGAGATGATGTGGCTAAAACGAGTTTTGAAAGAACTAAGAAGACTGGTGACCATGCCTATGAAGTTGTACTGCAACAACAAGGCAGCCATTAACATCGCAAATAATCCAGTTCAACATGACAGAACAAAGCATGTCGAGATTGACAGGCACTTCATAAAAGAGAAAATTGAAGCAGGAACTGTATGTATGCCGTTTGTTCCGACATCACAACAAGTTGTAGATATTCTCACAAAGGGACTGTTTACGCCTAATTATGAGTTTCTTCTTAGCAAGTTGGGCATGATAGATATCTATGCACCAACTTGAGGGGGAGTGTTGAAATATGAAGAAGATCAGGCCATTGACCCGTATGATTTGAAAAATCATGTCAAGCCAAAAAATTAGCAAATCATGTCAAGTCAATGATTCAGCTTGGTTTTATTAGGAAGGTAGATCTGTTATTATTGTCTAATTCAATAAAGGAGATCCTTTGATATAAGGGATTCGATTAGGCCTAGTTTAGAGGGATTTCATACCTTCTTTGGTGGTATGTTTCCTATAAAAGCTGTGTAACTTATTCAGCATATTGCAATGGAGAATGAATTCAGTTTCTTCCATTTCTTTCTTCTCTGAAAAACTACATATGTATATCATGCCTTACCTATATCATGCTTAACAGAAACCAACAACAAAAAATTAACCTACTCTAAAAACAACAAAACAGTCACATATATGTACAATATGATTTTAAACATTTGCTAGGAAAACGAAACTTTTTTGGGGAAAAACTATACGGGCAAAATGTAATTGGCGCGAACACAGGCCGTGTGGTAAAAGTTTCCGTGAACAGTAGAAAAATATAGTGTGTTTCGTCTTTCTATGATACGGATGGCAAAGCTTATACCTATAAAATATAGTCCCTTGCTTTGCCAAATTCATCTCTTCCCTCCAAACCACCTTCAACAGTACCAGATGTCTATTCAATCCCTCTTTTGCAACAACATCAAGTATGAAAACATAACCAAACCATCCCTCGACTTAAATCCCCAAGTTAAATACAAATGACCCCCATCAGCTATATCGGGTTTTAGGGTCAACCCTTCGGGCATTAACTGAGACAACTGACCTCTCCAACTTTTCATGCTTGACAGATGAAGGACAATCATCACTTTTTGACAAATCAATTGATCAATTCACCAAGTAAAAACACATATGACCTTAAGACTAGGAGTGATCGAATTAACCCACACCCCTCCATCACCACCATATCTTGCCCTATTTCCCAAACACCAAGCCCACAACTATCACCCCCACCTCTACCACCACCACCATCTCTTGCCTACATTTCCCAACCACCAAGCCCACAACTATCACCCCTACCTCTACCACCACCACCATTACCTCGTCCCTCACATATGCCCACACATAGCCCCTAATGTTTTCGGTCAACTCATAAGAGTCTCCATAATCAGGATCGTGGTCAAACATGGAGAGCTATGGGACGAATAAAATCCATGCATTTGAATGTAACGCCGACGAGTTTTGAGGAGAGTAGAGGCAGCGAAAAGAAGGGTTAGAAATGAGAGAGGAGTGCCACCATCATTCGTTCGTCAATTTCATTTTTCGATTTTGCTTGCTCCATCAGCCCGCATAGTGCACCATAAGCACAACCAAGTCGGATGATCGCCAATCCTGACGAGTGACGGACAAGACAATGTGGCAAGATTCCTGGAAAGTATGGTGTCAGGTACGCTATTGGGAAGCATGAAGAGAGGCGTCTGAGGCCCGGCGTATTGTCCGTTATGAGTGGTGGATGCGTTGTAACACGCTGGTGGTAGAAGGAGGGGGGGATTCTGTGTTTTAGAGTTCTCAAGAGGCAAAGAGGGTGATGAGCTGAAAGTCAACCTTAGGAATTCCACGTAAATACCATCCTGATCTTATTTTAAATACTTCAGGGGGGTCAACTCTCTCAGTTAACGCCCGAGAAGTCGACCAAATAACCCGGTACGGTTGAGGGGGATCATTGTTTTTAACCTTAAATCTCCACATAATGAAACCCATTACAACCCCCTTTCTCACAGCCCTCAGTATTTTCTCCTTTAGCATGCTCAATGCGGAGAAAATCCATTCTATGAATTTCAAGAAAGCCTCCTTCAGCAAGAAGCAAATCCACTCAAGACCGTAAGGGTCCGAAATCAAACTCTTCATATTTCCACTAGTTTCAAACCGTCGTGGCCAGCGTGACATCCAACAGCTTGAAGGTCCTCTTGTAGGAAGACTGCCGGTGACTTTGTCTACTTAAACACTAAACAAGGTGCCACAAAATATTAAAGGTCAAAGAAGCTTTCTATCAAATAACAATCACTGGATAAGATGTTACCCGGAAAAATTTACTATCATCAATAATTGACCTATAGAACAACATACTCACATAACAAAGACATTGTAGAGCATTGGCCAGTCCTATACTTCTATTAAATGAATACAATAAAGTATAAACTACAGAAGGATCACTAAGAAAAAAGAGAACTCTCAATTCTTGGTGCCAATTTCAGATGCAATCATGCATACATCAGGTTAAAGATGTACTAAGATAATGAAACAAATCTTTAATGTGAACTTGCTTGAAGTAACTCACCTGGAAGAATTAACGCGGCCGTAGGTGTGTTCCATTATTCCCACTTCTAAGTGAAGCATCGACAAGATAGTCAAGGCTTCTTCCTCTTGTAACTCAACACCCCAGTAACTTGTTAATTGTTCCAATGTACCAAAATGATGTAAACTCTCACGGGTAAAGACTTGCAACAAATCAAATAAAGAAGAAGAATGCTCATCCAACATTTTCTGCTGAAGGAGCAAGAGCCTCGCCAGCCACCATGAGATGCTTCTCAATCCATCCATGGAAGAGACACTTCCTTCTAACAGCAGGTCTTTAATCCTCATAAGCATTATCTTTGCGAAAACCATATACTAGCAAAAAAGAGAAGAAAATATTATTGATTGTACTAATTTAAGAAGATATACAGTAAACAAGTAAAGGACCAAAGCCTCTAAATAACAAATGTCAAACTCAATTTGTCACGAATTGGGTGAAATAACTTTAATCAGAATCGCTCTTGGAATAGGCTACCATGGATATAACTTCACTGCTTGACTACCTGTTTTGCTTAAAATATCATTTTTAGTCTAATAGGCTACTTCACATTCCCTTACGTTGTCAAATGGGTTATGTGTGAAAGAGAAATGCTTATTTTCATCGAAGAGGAAAATGGAACGAAGTGGCTCTAGCATTGCCATCACCATAAACTTCTGAAGGCAGAGATAATCTATTTACCAACAAAAGATACTTTGCAACAGGAACCTTCTCTAAATCCTAAGATAAACAACCAGGGACGTTGGCATTAAATTGATCAGAATTTCTAGCTGATCATGTTATAATGGAGTTTAGCTCTCATTAAATTTCTTTCTTTTCCGGGGTTAAGCCACCTTTACGGGTAGGAGGTTTGGCATGGACAGACCCTTTTAAAAATCAACCAGAAGCAAAAATTTGTACACAAAACACAAGAAGATGAATATGGATTTGACAAGAAGTGCCGACCAAAATATATATATATATATATATATATATGCTGATTGATTCATTTATGCTGCTACGCCTTTATTTTGACATGTAAGGTTTTATATGCGTGTCTTAGATCAAATGGCAATTCGAGACTACCTCTATGCATTCCCAGAGATTGAGAGGGCCATGATCCTTCACAATCTCGTACATGACCCTTGTTATGGTTTGCATCTGCTCTGGTGTTGTTTAAATCTCTATATCTTTAATCTTCAGCTTTGGCTTCTTAACCACATGCCTGATTGCAGTCGCAAACATGAGGGTATTCTAAAATGAAACATCCATTCATGACAATGTAACCTGCTTTGAGCTACAGCAGAGGCTGGAAGAAGCTACAATAGCACACGAACACATGGAAATGTTCACTAGCCTTCTGCTTTTCAAACACACCACATATTCATTTGCTTTATGTGCTATAGAATACCACAGAGACTAAAACTGAACCAGGACAAGCTTACAAGGCACGCCCCAGCATAGCACTTTCCCATTTGTAAGTCTAATCTACTTACCAATGACAATTACAGTGCAAGGGACCTTCTTCAAATCCTATCCCTGATTTACTTGGTTTGTCAACAGAAAAAAAAGCCAAAGCATAATATATCAACAACTTTCACCTACAGCATCCGCCAGACACGTAGTACCCACAAAGGTATGTATGTAGACCTTAAAAGTCTGAACAAGCGTATTTAGGAAGTCTCTACAATCAGAAATTAACAGCGGCTAATCATTTAAAATTAGTTCAGCCGGAGTAAAAACATTGAGTTGGATGTCAGGCAATCAAAGAAGAGAGTAGAACTAAACAAGTAGGGATATGATGAATTACTTGCAGATTGGAGAGCTTGCCAAGCAAATGAGAACCACATGACATAAGCTCATTACGTGCCCAGACTTCCCACTCCACCCAATCACTAGCACTTCCCTCCTCCGGCAAGGCTAGTAGTGTCATTAGAGGCATAGAAGGCAACCTCTCTAATGGCCTGCAAAGGTATATGTGTATATATTTAGGGACCTGAGACAGGAATTACTGTGGTAAGTATTTTAAATATCACAGAAGTGAGCGAGTGACGGACCCAGTCATGTTGCACTGAGTGAAGGCAAGAAGGGCTGCCACAGCAACTGTCATCAAGAAAAACGCCCTGAAACTCGTCTCTTGAATATCATCGCAAACTAAGAACGAATTGACGCACTCGACAACCAATTCGGAGTAGAAGCGGTCGGCACAGTGGGTGGAATTACGGAGGAGAGCCTCGGAGGAGTCGAGTTTGAATATAAGACGCGAGGCATCGGAGGATAGGACTCGGGCGTAGTGTCCAGACTCGATTGCTTCAAGTGCGCCTTGGATTAGAGTGACAGTGCGGAGGTCAGTAGGAGAATGACTGTCACTGGACGGAGGAGTACAATCAGGCGATATGGAGCATCGGAGGAGACGCAACTCCAAGCTACGAAGTAGGTGCTTGTTCACTTCAGCCATGCCCGGCGCGGACAGTCTTGCAGAACTAGTGTGTGCGTCTTTGTGTGAGAGGGAGACAAAATTTCAAAGGGGCCCAAGGTTTATGGTTTCGGGGTTTTGGAGGTTAAGTCGAGTCGAGGAAAAGACGGTCCTAGAGGACTCAAAAGTGTGCTGTGTTTCATACGGCAACTACCGTAGTTTGAATTGGATTACGGAGTGGTGGAGGATGGGTTTTATGGTCGACGTTGGAAGCGGCGGAACACCGGCGGCTTGTCCGGTTCGACAGACAGAGCAAGCAATTTATTTTTAAATCAAATTGCAGTAATCAAATTCAAAATCAACCTAACTTCACACGGTTGTTTCACATTTTATTCTTTGGAAGGGGGGGGGGGGAAGTGGGTTAGTACCAAAAAATTAAGTACGTTTACACTTTCTATTTTATGTATATTTGTATTGTATTTTTGTTTTTAATATTTTAGTATTCAATTTTATGATTGTTTACTTTTATTTTTTTTCACTATTTTTCTTATGTTTTTTTCAGTTATTTTTGTATGTTTACCATTTTCATTTCCGTTTTTATTATTGTTACAGCTATTTTTTTCGGTATTACCCTTACCGGAAACAACGTTCTGCCTCTCCTCTTTCCAATTCTACCTGCCGACAACCAGTTCTTCCGGCCGACAACAACATAAACAACAAAGGCAACGTTGTGTTTGACGACCTCCACGGTTATTGACGAGACCTCGACAACAACAAGAACAACAAAGGCAACGCTGTGATTCTCACGTGACCTCGGCGGTCATTGACGACCTGCTCGACTTTCCTAAGGAGGGCGATGTGATGGCCGACGCCGTTTGCGGTAATCTCGTCGTGGATTCCAGTGATACCTCGACGATCACCAATCTGCTATACACTGCAATTTTAGTTGCTTCGTTGTGGATTCCTCCATCTCCGGTATATTGCACCAGTTTTAGTTGCTCTTTTTTTTCAAAACCTACTTCCTACAAAATCTTCGTGCCAATGATTACGAACAAGAAAAGCCCGGTAATTCATTCCGTCGAGTTTTGCTATGTGAAGTCAATTCGAACTCAGTCTCACTCTTTAACTCCAATTCGACTCCACCGATGCTACTTTCTTAATGAAGTATCCCATTCCGAGCCCCAGGCGTCTTGGTAAAGTGAATCGATCGGAAAACTCAGAGCTCTAAGTTAACTCTAACTTCCGGTATGGGCAGCTTGAGGGGATTGGGTGAGAGGGAGTTGAAGATCTAGGCATCGGATGTGAAAACTAGAGAGAAACTAAAGACAGAGAAAGGGCAAACAACTTATATGCCAGAGGGAAAGGGTAAACAGTAGGGGTGGGTTTTTCTGACATGGATTCATCTGTGTAAGAAAAAATGTGGGAAAAGGGTGAAAACACCTCTAAAGTGTTTTTCCTTTTTTCGGCACTATTTGAATTTTATATTCAAAATGATTAAAGTACAAAAAAAAAGTAACTTTTTTGCCATCATTACAAAAATTGGAGTACAAAAAAAGATAAACATACGCCCCTTAAGTGGGCTCAAAAAGAGAAAATGAATTGGTAGAGAGTTAAATATGGAGGGAGAAATTGAATAAAAAAATGTGTAAAAAAAGATAAATATGAAAAAACACTTAAAGAATCGAAATAATTACGGCAATATCCCAGAAGTAGGGTGAAATTACAGTAAAGAGCACTAAGTTTCAAAATATAACATACCGTGACAAAAAACGTTGAAAAATATAATTGCACCATTTATCCGTCAGGATTCTGTCTAAAAAGTATATTTTTTAATGATGTCATTATTACGTATTTTTAAAATGACAATACTGCTCTTATACTGTATATACTCAATAATTGCACAATTTTTTTAAATTAGGGTTTTAAATCCCTAATTTCAAAATTAGGGTTTCAAAACCCTAATTTTCAAATTACAGTTTGAAAACCCTAATTTTCAAACACTATCACACGAGAAGGGTGCGACCAATCAACGCTAGCTCCGCCCCCTACCCCTAACCAACGCCAGCCCCGCCCTCTTGAAGTCCTTATACAAGAGAAGGGTGCGACCAATCATGGTGCTAAATAGTTCATGTATGCTACAAAGGAGGAACGAATTTCATAGTTAGCTGAATTTTCAATTTGCATAAATCTTTAGGGTTCTAAGTTCTTACCAGAAACAGATTCGTTGTAGCCCGGCCAAAAACCCAAAAAACCCTAAAGTCTGTGAGGTGAATACGTCACTGGTATGGAGTAGTGTAGGAGAAGAGGTTGCGAATGGGTCGGACTGATGAAAATTTCCCCTTCCCCCCTAGTTTGTCCTTTTTTTTCCCTGTTTTTTCTTCCCTTTCATGCGTCCCTTTTGGTGATTTCGACAGATCTTCTGATGATTCCTTTGTCTCCGGGGTCGATGATTCTCAGACTGCCCATGTCCCCTCAGTGGTACGATTGGTGTGTGTATGTTTGTGTAAGGTTGAAGAAGAAAACCAAGGGCAAATCAGGATTTTTATTTTTATTTAGGGGCAATCAAGTCTTTTCATTAAATTTGTTAAATACTTCCATATTTCGTTTGGTCAACGAGCATTAGTGTAATTTGTCTAAACTAATAGACACGCCTGTAATTTCACCCTAACCTCAGGGACACTGCTGTAATTATCCCTAAAGAATCTTTCTTAATTTAGAAAGTAAGTAGTTTTGTGGGACGGTTAAAAAAAAATATGATCAATTTATGAAGGACGGATGGAATATATTAATAACAGGGGAACATGGTAACTTACCGTCGTTTCAAAGACTATTTAAAATAAACAACTGCATAGACAAACAAAAAAATGTTATTTATGGACTACTTGATGATTAAAAATTTTGAAGTCCTAGCAAAATATTGGAAAAAGGTACTTGACCTTCTTCTTTCTATATTTGAAACCATCTACCACCGGTCGCAAGAACATGAACTTTGTAAGAGGTGAACACTTGATATATTAGAATAAATATTATTACAGAAAGAAGCCAAATCTTCTCCTTGTAACTGCTTGAGGCCGAAGGAACTAATAGTCTGGTTAAAAATCACAATTTAACTAGAATTAGCAATTTTCAATAAGGAATGTTGAGGCTTAATTCTCCCAACTTGTTCATCTGACGAGCCTAGATATTTCTTAATGTTATGGGACCTCGAATGGCTTCCACTCGTTAAGTAGCGAACAAATGTTCCTTTAATTATACAAATATTAATTTGGAACTACAAGAAAACAGGCCTTTAGTGACAGGGAAATCCGTCGCTAAAAGAATTAGCGACGGATTCACCGTCGCTAAAAATCCCTCGTATAAAAGCCCGTCACTAATAGTTTAGCGACGGAATGTTTTAAATCCGTCGCTAAATATGTCATTTTTTTCGACGGATTTATTTTTAATTAGCGACGGATATTCCGTCACTAATTATATTTTTAGAATTTTAATTTATTTTCTTTTTTGTCAAATTAGCGACGGATAAAATATTTTAGCGACGAAATATTCCGTCGCTAAAAAACTTATTTAGCGACGGAATATTCCGTCGCTAAATAACTGATTGTAGGAATACTTTCAGCGAAGGAATTAATCCGTCGCCAAAAGTCAATTTTTTTTTATTTTTTAATTACCCAGACCTGTAATACAATTTTCAATTCTCAACAACAACGCGCAATAATCAATACAGAAAGAAATATATATAATCAATTATAAAAAATATTTATTATAAAAAAAACTCATATATGTACAAGTCGGGAACCGGATACAGCCAGTTAGGAGAGGGGAGAAGAGTACAAGCCGGGTGCGGGGGGGGGGAAGCTAGGAACGGGCACGGGAAGGGGCTCATCAGGGGTTGTCGAGTCCCGGATCTGGATCCTGCTGATCCGGGGCCGGCTCGGCCTGTCCAGCAGTGCCCTGCTCCCTGATCATCCTCACCACCACTGTAGCAATGCGCTGGATCTCCTCGTCGTCCAACTGAGGACGAGGAGCCGGTGTCTGTGGAGGGGCAGCAGGGGGTGAGGACGCTCCTATCACGGCACGAGCAGTCGTGCTAGGCAGGCCGCGTATGCGGCCTTTCGGCCGATTCACGACCTCCGGCGTATCCAGCCATCGCTTCAACCCCCAGTACTCGCAGCCGTACTAGTGGACGCTGATGGCTGTCCGGACTGCTGCTCGGACCCCCTTAGCTGTTCATACGAGGCCTGCAAAAATAGTGGTTTAACGATATGTTAGGGCATTAATTAACGAAACGACATTGAGGATAGAAAGAAAAAACATTAACAACTTAAATAAATTGACTCACATCGATCCGCCGGGCAATATCTGAAATATAGTCGCCCGCCCGGTGCGTCTCGTCCTTGTCCTTCTTCCGCACGTGCGTCTGATTATAGGTCAGAGCTATGACCTCATCCTCCTCCAGATCCGGGTGCTCGACCGCGTTCATGTGTCGGACGATGTCGTGTGGCACCGACCCCCCCGTGTGCGTCGGATCTCTGTTCTGTCTGTTCTCAGCCCCGCTCTTACTCTTGGCGTCCCAACCTGGATCCGCAGCCCACCGATCTATCATCTCCCCCCATACACGGTGAGATATCCAATGTGGGGGATATCTCGTCATGTCCGTCATCGGGGCACCCGCGGGCAGCGCCTTCTTCGCCCGGTCCCGTGCATCGTGGAGCCATCGGCGGTAATTCTTGCCGATGTAGGCAAAGAAAGCCTGCTGCCCCAGTACCTGCTGCTGAGGCGTGTCAAACGTGAACCCCTCCTGTAAGGCATTCAATAACACAAATTAACAACATAAAACAAACTGTAATTAAACATTTACTAACGCTGAAAAAAATACTTCACCGTACCAGCCACTCCTCCCATAAGGCCTCCCTCGCAGCGGCATCCCAGTCCTTCCAGTACAGGCGTGGCTCGAAGAATCGGCCCTTCACAAGAACGCCGATCTTCGTCCTCGCCTGATTCTCCAGGATCCTGCCAAAGAAGTAAATAAATAAATTAATACAGTTCAAATATAAATTAACAGCCCAAAATTTTAAATATAAGGCATGAGGTGATATTTTTAGTACTTACAGGCCCTCCTGCGTGAGCGTAACTCTCTGTTTACGCTGGGGGTCGATGCGTACCCCGCGTGTCGGACCACGGCCTCGTCGAGATCCTACAAAACACAGACATTAATACAGTTCAAATATAAGGCTAGCGAAAATGTACGAAACACCGTTATCAACTATACCTGAGGTAGAACCCACGGAAGATGGAGAATGCACGCGCGTGTGGGATGAATCTGCGTCGGGCTGGGGCGACGGCTCGAGCTGGGGCGACGGCGGCTGGGGCACGGGTCCACCCATCTTAGCTTCATATGCCAAGTGAACAGGCAAATGCTCCATTGAATCAAAGAACGAAGGTGGGAAGATTTTCTCCAGCTTGCAAATCGTCACCACAATTTTCTTCTCAAGCACTTCCATGTTACTCACCCGGATCGTAGAAGAGCATATATCTCGAAAGAAATGAGATAATTTAGTCAAAGTCTCGCAAACAACCCGTGGCAACAGTCCCCGAAAGGCAATAGGAATGAATCTCTCCATGAATACGTGGCAGTCATGACTCTTCATCCCTTGGAACTTGCATTCCGATACATTGCAACAACGAGATATATTGGACGTAAACCCATCCGGAAGCTTCAAATTCTTAACCCACTGACAGACCTTCTCCACTTGTTTCTTGTCTAGACAGTAAGGTGCTTTCGAAAGTATGGTCCTCCCACTGATTATCCGAGGATGCAATTCACGGCGTACACCCAACTGTTGTAGATCCCTTCTCGCTTTAAGGTGATCTTTCGATTTGCCCTTGACATTCATCACTGTGTTGAACACATTATCAAAAACGTTCTTCTCAATATGCATCACATCCATGTTGTTTCAGATATCGAGCGTCCTCCAGTAGGCTAACTCCCAGAAGATACAAAATTTTCTCCAGTTGTGCTATTTCCCGAACCCTGCAATCTTCTGATCCGGCACACCCTTACCGTGTGGTATGTCAATATCAAGTGCCTCCAGGTGTGAGAGTACTTCTTCACCAGATGGGTAGTCCAGTGTGACAACCTCACGCTCGATTGTCCCGTCAAATTTATCCTTCTGCCTACGAAACTGATGGCCCAGTGGCAAAAGCTTGCGGTGACATCCGAACCACGAGGCCTTTCCGCCGTGCTTTAACGTATGACCGGGGTTCACGCCCATACAAGCAGGGCATGCTAGCTTCCCATGTGTGCTTCAGCCACACGTCATTCCCAATGCGGGGAAATCATGTATAGTCTACATCAAAGCAGCCCTCATCTAAAAATTTTGTTTAAGGGATGCATCATATGTTTCGACTCCATGATTCCATAATTGTTTTAACTCATCAATCAACGGCCTTAAATACACATCTATGTCCTTACCGGGGCTCTTCGGCCCCGGAATAAGCAACGACAAGAACATATACAGCTTTTTCATGCACATGCCTGGTGGAAGGTTGTAAGGGAGAATAATAACAGGCCAACAGGAGTAAGGCGTGGTAGACTGACCGAAAGGGTTGAACCCATCAGTTGCCAGACCAAGTCTAACATTCTGAACTTCCTGAGCAAAGACTGGATGCCTCCGGTCAAACTCCTTCCACGCCTCTCCATCAGCTGGGTGTGTCAGCACATCGGCATCGTTGCTGCGAGTCTCACGGTGAGCCCTCATATGTTCAGTCGTATTGGAGGAGTAGTACATTCTCTGAAGCCGTGGTGTGATCGGGAAATATCACAATATCTTCCATGCAATGTTTTTCTTCTTCCCTTTGTCCGGTTTGTACCTCGAATGATCACATACTGGACACCGTGACAAATCCTTATTCTCTTTCCAAAATAACACACAATCGTTATTGCACGCATCTATCCGGTCATAGCTCAACCCAAGTTTCCTCATCATCTTCTTCGCGTCATAGTACGACGGCGGTAGCTTTTCACTTTCGGGCAGTATTTCTTTGATTAAGGTAACAAACTCGTTAAAACCTTTCTCACTCAGCCTGTGGTCTGATTTCAACTGTAATAACCTACTAATCGCAGACAGCCATGTGTGTTTCAGAGCTCCATCCCACAGTGGCTCTTCCGCAGCTCTCAACAACTCATAAAACTGATGAGCCCCCTCGTTCGGTGGTTGTGGACTGTCGTCACCCCAGTCAATATTAGCATGCCCAGCATCCATAATCATATCTCGGTAATCATATCGTGCCTCCTCCCTAACTTCAGTTTGACTAGTCGGGTTGGACGGACAATACTATCGTTTTCCCGTGCTACGTCCACCTTGTGTATCCACCCATAAAACTGTACCGACAAAGATGCCATTTTACTTCAATTCTTTTTCTCCAGTGCAACAACTCACATCTACTGCACGGACATCTTATCTTATCAAGGTCAACATGTGCAGGATGCGCATAAGTGAAGTCGAGAAATTCGTCAACGCGACACTCAAAATCTTCAGCATTCTTCCTTTTCATCCAATTTCGATCGACTGACATGACGACTAAATTATCGTACTGTATACCACCTTCAATTATGACCAGTGATTAGGCATTGCCGATGTAAATATGAATGCATGAATGTTACAACATGTCTACATATTTCCCCTCCACTCTTCAACATGTAGTGGTCCTATCCCATTCAGAAAAGTACATGTTTATAAAACAATTTTTAACTCATGCTTAGTCCCATGTCTGTGAAAAATTCGGTAGCACCTCCCCGCATTTCTCCAAGTACACGACATCGATTATGTGTTCTAACATTCATCTAACCTTGCTCAAGAAGGTTTGACGGATGTTAGAAAACTAGATCTGTATGCACCCAGAGAAACACACGAGAACGTGTACCAAATATCCACGACATAGAACACAAAGCATGAGTCAAAACACTATTTTATAAACAATTAGCTTTTCTAAATTGTCCAAACTGGACATCCAAAGGCTCATTACAAAGCATTACTTTGTAATGAGTACCTTTGAACGGGAACTAAGGGTTTCTATGCATGCATGCATTCAGAAATTGATAACATATGCAAGAATCTTTTCGAAATATCAAAACTACAGAAAGATCGTTACATATGTTACAAATTCCACATTAAATAGAATTCGTTGGCAACGAGTTGAACCATCTCGTTGCCAATGGACTTCTCAAAACAACAACTAATATAAAGAAGGCAGGGTTTGTAAACAATGAGTAATTGAACCTTCTCTGGGCAATATGGAGTAATTATGGGAAGGATAAGGGCTAATTAGGGCTAACTGTGTTATTAGGGTTAATTACGAGTATTAATTATAGCTAATTAGGGTTAATTAAGACTAATTAGGGTTATTCAGTCTTAATTAGGGTTTAATTGTGCCGAGTAGTGCTGATTAGTCCGAATTAGGCGTAATTGGATTATGTTAGGGCTAATTAATGTTAATGAGGGCTAGTTTGGCCTAATTATAGCTAATTAGGGTTGATTAAAACTAATTAGGGTTATTTAGTCCTAATTAGGATTTAATTATGCCGAGCAGTGCTGATTAGTCCTAATTAGACTTAATTGGGTTATGTTAGGGCTAATTCATGTTAATGAGGGCTAGTTTGGCCTAATTATAGCTAATTAGGGTTGATTAGTCATAATTAGGGTTATTTAGTCCTAATTAGGGTTTGGGGTCGGGGTTCGGGGTTCGGGGGTTCGGGGTTCGGCGTTCGGGGGTTCGGGGGTTCGGGGGTCGGGGTTCGGGGGTTCAGGGGTCAGGGTTCGGGGTTCGGGGGTTCGGGGGTCGGGGTTCGGGGGTCGGGGTTCGGGGTTCGGGGTTCGGGGTCGGGGTCCGGGGGTCCGGGTTTCGGGTTAGGGTTAGGGGTTTGGGGTTTGGGGTTTGGGGTTTGGGGTTTGGGGTTTGGGGGTTGGGGGTTGGGGGTTGGGGGTTTGGGGTTGGGGGTTGGGGGTTGGGGTTGGGGGTTGGGGGTTGGGGGTTTTAGGGTTGGGGGTTTAGGGTTTTAGGGTTGGGGGTTTAGGTTTTAGGGCTGGGGGTTTAGGGTTTAGGGCTTAGGGCTTGGGGCTTGGGGCTTGGGCTTAGGGCTTGGGGCTTGGGGCTTAGGGCTTTGGGCTTTGGGCTTTGGGCTTTGGGGTTAGGGCTTAGGGCTTAGGGCTTAGGGCTTAGGGCTTAGGGCTTAGGGTTTAGGGTTTTTTTTTTTTTTTTTTAGGGTTTAGGGTTTAGGGTTTAGGGTTTAGGGTTTAGGGTTTAGGGTTTAGGGTTTAGGGTTTAGGGTTTAGGGTTTAGGGTTTAGGGTTTAGGGTTTAGGGTTTAGGGTTTAGGGTTTAGGGTTTAGGGTTTAGGGTTTAGGGTTTAGGGTTTAGGGTTTAGGGTTTAGGGTTTAGGGTTTAGGGTTTAGGGTTTAGGGTTTAGGGTTTAGGGTTTAGGGTTTAGGGTTTAGGGTTTAGGGTTTAGGGTTTAGGGTTTAGGGTTTAGGGTTTAGGGTTTAGGGTTTAGGGTTTAGGGTTTAGGGTTTAGGGTTTAGGGTTTAGGGTTTAGGGTTTAGGGTTTAGGGTTTAGGGTTTAGGGTTTAGGGTTTAGGGTTTAGGGTTTAGGGTTTAGGGTTTAGGGTTTAGGGTTTAGGGTTTAGGGTTTAGGGTTTAGGGTTTAGGGTTTAGGGTTTAGGGTTTAGGGTTTAGGGTTTAGGGTTTAGGGTTTAGGGTTTAGGGTTTAGGGTTTAGGGTTTAGGGTTTAGGGTTTAGGGTTTAGGGTTTAGGGTTTAGGGTTTAGGGTTTAGGGTTTAGGGTTTAGGGTTTAGGGTTTAGGGTTTAGGGTTTAGGGTTTAGGGTTTAGGGTTTAGGGTTTAGGGTTTAGGGTTTAGGGTTTAGGGTTTAGGGTTTAGGGTTTAGGGTTTAGGGTTTAGGGTTTAGGGTTTAGGGTTTAGGGTTTAGGGTTTAGGGTTTAGGGTTTAGGGTTTAGGGTTTAGGGTTTAGGGTTTAGGGTTTAGGGTTTAGGGTTTAGGGTTTAGGGTTTAGGGTTTAGGGTTTAGGGTTTAGGGTTTAGGGTTTAGGGTTTAGGGTTTAGGGTTTAGGGTTTAGGGTTTAGGGTTTAGGGTTTAGGGTTTAGGGTTTAGGGTTTAGGGTTTAGGGTTTAGGGTTTAGGGTTTAGGGTTTAGGGTTTAGGGTTTAGGGTTTAGGGTTTAGGGTTTAGGGTTTAGGGTTTAGGGTTTAGGGTTTAGGGTTTAGGGTTTAGGGTTTAGGGTTTAGGGTTTAGGGTTTAGGGTTTAGGGTTTAGGGTTTAGGGTTTAGGGTTTAGGGTTTAGGGTTTAGGGTTTAGGGTTTAGGGTTTAGGGTTTAGGGTTTAGGGTTTAGGGTTTAGGGTTTAGGGTTTAGGGTTTAGGGTTTAGGGTTTAGGGTTTAGGGTTTAGGGTTTAGGGTTTAGGGTTTAGGGTTTAGGGTTTAGGGTTTAGGGTTTAGGGTTTAGGGTTTAGGGTTTAGGGTTTAGGGTTTAGGGTTTAGGGTTTAGGGTTTAGGGTTTAGGGTTTAGGGTTTAGGGTTTAGGGTTTAGGGTTTAGGGTTTAGGGTTTAGGGTTTAGGGTTTAGGGTTTAGGGTTTAGGGTTTAGGGTTTAGGGTTTAGGGTTTAGGGTTTAGGGTTTAGGGTTTAGGGTTTAGGGTTTAGGGTTTAGGGTTTAGGGTTTAGGGTTTAGGGTTTAGGGTTTAGGGTTTAGGGTTTAGGGTTTAGGGTTTAGGGTTTAGGGTTTAGGGTTTAGGGTTTAGGGTTTAGGGTTTAGGGTTTAGGGTTTAGGGTTTAGGGTTTAGGGTTTAGGGTTTAGGGTTTAGGGTTTAGGGTTTAGGGTTTAGGGTTTAGGGTTTAGGGTTTAGGGTTTAGGGTTTAGGGTTTAGGGTTTAGGGTTTAGGGTTTAGGGTTTAGGGTTTAGGGTTTAGGGTTTAGGGTTTAGGGTTTAGGGTTTAGGGTTTAGGGTTTAGGGTTTAGGGTTTAGGGTTTAGGGTTTAGGGTTTAGGGTTTAGGGTTTAGGGTTTAGGGTTTAGGGTTTAGGGTTTAGGGTTTAGGGTTTAGGGTTTAGGGTTTAGGGTTTAGGGTTTAGGGTTTAGGGTTTAGGGTTTAGGGTTTAGGGTTTAGGGTTTAGGGTTTAGGGTTTAGGGTTTAGGGTTTAGGGTTTAGGGTTTAGGGTTTAGGGTTTAGGGTTTAGGGTTTAGGGTTTAGGGTTTAGGGTTTAGGGTTTAGGGTTTAGGGTTTAGGGTTTAGGGTTTAGGGTTTAGGGTTTAGGGTTTAGGGTTTAGGGTTTAGGGTTTAGGGTTTAGGGTTTAGGGTTTAGGGTTTAGGGTTTAGGGTTTAGGGTTTAGGGTTTAGGGTTTAGGGTTTAGGGTTTAGGGTTTAGGGTTTAGGGTTTAGGGTTTAGGGTTTAGGGTTTAGGGTTTAGGGTTTAGGGTTTAGGGTTTAGGGTTTAGGGTTTAGGGTTTAGGGTTTAGGGTTTAGGGTTTAGGGTTTAGGGTTTAGGGTTTAGGGTTTAGGGTTTAGGGTTTAGGGTTTAGGGTTTAGGGTTTAGGGTTTAGGGTTTAGGGTTTAGGGTTTAGGGTTTAGGGTTTAGGGTTTAGGGTTTAGGGTTTAGGGTTTAGGGTTTAGGGTTTAGGGTTTAGGGTTTAGGGTTTAGGGTTTAGGGTTTAGGGTTTAGGGTTTAGGGTTTAGGGTTTAGGGTTTAGGGTTTAGGGTTTAGGGTTTAGGGTTTAGGGTTTAGGGTTTAGGGTTTAGGGTTTAGGGTTTAGGGTTTAGGGTTTAGGGTTTAGGGTTTAGGGTTTAGGGTTTAGGGTTTAGGGTTTAGGGTTTAGGGTTTAGGGTTTAGGGTTTAGGGTTTAGGGTTTAGGGTTTAGGGTTTAGGGTTTAGGGTTTAGGGTTTAGGGTTTAGGGTTTAGGGTTTAGGGTTTAGGGTTTAGGGTTTAGGGTTTAGGGTTTAGGGTTTAGGGTTTAGGGTTTAGGGTTTAGGGTTTAGGGTTTAGGGTTTAGGGTTTAGGGTTTAGGGTTTAGGGTTTAGGGTTTAGGGTTTAGGGTTTAGGGTTTAGGGTTTAGGGTTTAGGGTTTAGGGTTTAGGGTTTAGGGTTTAGGGTTTAGGGTTTAGGGTTTAGGGTTTAGGGTTTAGGGTTTAGGGTTTAGGGTTTAGGGTTTAGGGTTTAGGGTTTAGGGTTTAGGGTTTAGGGTTTAGGGTTTAGGGTTTAGGGTTTAGGGTTTAGGGTTTAGGGTTTAGGGTTTAGGGTTTAGGGTTTAGGGTTTAGGGTTTAGGGTTTAGGGTTTAGGGTTTAGGGTTTAGGGTTTAGGGTTTAGGGTTTAGGGTTTAGGGTTTAGGGTTTAGGGTTTAGGGTTTAGGGTTTAGGGTTTAGGGTTTAGGGTTTAGGGTTTAGGGTTTAGGGTTTAGGGTTTAGGGTTTAGGGTTTAGGGTTTAGGGTTTAGGGTTTAGGGTTTAGGGTTTAGGGTTTAGGGTTTAGGGTTTAGGGTTTAGGGTTTAGGGTTTAGGGTTTAGGGTTTAGGGTTTAGGGTTTAGGGTTTAGGGTTTAGGGTTTAGGGTTTAGGGTTTAGGGTTTAGGGTTTAGGGTTTAGGGTTTAGGGTTTAGGGTTTAGGGTTTAGGGTTTAGGGTTTAGGGTTTAGGGTTTAGGGTTTAGGGTTTAGGGTTTAGGGTTTAGGGTTTAGGGTTTAGGGTTTAGGGTTTAGGGTTTAGGGTTTAGGGTTTAGGGTTTAGGGTTTAGGGTTTAGGGTTTAGGGTTTAGGGTTTAGGGTTTAGGGTTTAGGGTTTAGGGTTTAGGGTTTAGGGTTTAGGGTTTAGGGTTTAGGGTTTAGGGTTTAGGGTTTAGGGTTTAGGGTTTAGGGTTTAGGGTTTAGGGTTTAGGGTTTAGGGTTTAGGGTTTAGGGTTTAGGGTTTAGGGTTTAGGGTTTAGGGTTTAGGGTTTAGGGTTTAGGGTTTAGGGTTTAGGGTTTAGGGTTTAGGGTTTAGGGTTTAGGGTTTAGGGTTTAGGGTTTAGGGTTTAGGGTTTAGGGTTTAGGGTTTAGGGTTTAGGGTTTAGGGTTTAGGGTTTAGGGTTTAGGGTTTAGGGTTTAGGGTTTAGGGTTTAGGGTTTAGGGTTTAGGGTTTAGGGTTTAGGGTTTAGGGTTTAGGGTTTAGGGTTTAGGGTTTAGGGTTTAGGGTTTAGGGTTTAGGGTTTAGGGTTTAGGGTTTAGGGTTTAGGGTTTAGGGTTTAGGGTTTAGGGTTTAGGGTTTAGGGTTTAGGGTTTAGGGTTTAGGGTTTAGGGTTTAGGGTTTAGGGTTTAGGGTTTAGGGTTTAGGGTTTAGGGTTTAGGGTTTAGGGTTTAGGGTTTAGGGTTTAGGGTTTAGGGTTTAGGGTTTAGGGTTTAGGGTTTAGGGTTTAGGGTTTAGGGTTTAGGGTTTAGGGTTTAGGGTTTAGGGTTTAGGGTTTAGGGTTTAGGGTTTAGGGTTTAGGGTTTAGGGTTTAGGGTTTAGGGTTTAGGGTTTAGGGTTTAGGGTTTAGGGTTTAGGGTTTAGGGTTTAGGGTTTAGGGTTTAGGGTTTAGGGTTTAGGGTTTAGGGTTTAGGGTTTAGGGTTTAGGGTTTAGGGTTTAGGGTTTAGGGTTTAGGGTTTAGGGTTTAGGGTTTAGGGTTTAGGGTTTAGGGTTTAGGGTTTAGGGTTTAGGGTTTAGGGTTTAGGGTTTAGGGTTTAGGGTTTAGGGTTTAGGGTTTAGGGTTTAGGGTTTAGGGTTTAGGGTTTAGGGTTTAGGGTTTAGGGTTTAGGGTTTAGGGTTTAGGGTTTAGGGTTTAGGGTTTAGGGTTTAGGGTTTAGGGTTTAGGGTTTAGGGTTTAGGGTTTAGGGTTTAGGGTTTAGGGTTTAGGGTTTAGGGTTTAGGGTTTAGGGTTTAGGGTTTAGGGTTTAGGGTTTAGGGTTTAGGGTTTAGGGTTTAGGGTTTAGGGTTTAGGGTTTAGGGTTTAGGGTTTAGGGTTTAGGGTTTAGGGTTTAGGGTTTAGGGTTTAGGGTTTAGGGTTTAGGGTTTAGGGTTTAGGGTTTAGGGTTTAGGGTTTAGGGTTTAGGGTTTAGGGTTTAGGGTTTAGGGTTTAGGGTTTAGGGTTTAGGGTTTAGGGTTTAGGGTTTAGGGTTTAGGGTTTAGGGTTTAGGGTTTAGGGTTTAGGGTTTAGGGTTTAGGGTTTAGGGTTTAGGGTTTAGGGTTTAGGGTTTAGGGTTTAGGGTTTAGGGTTTAGGGTTTAGGGTTTAGGGTTTAGGGTTTAGGGTTTAGGGTTTAGGGTTTAGGGTTTAGGGTTTAGGGTTTAGGGTTTAGGGTTTAGGGTTTAGGGTTTAGGGTTTAGGGTTTAGGGTTTAGGGTTTAGGGTTTAGGGTTTAGGGTTTAGGGTTTAGGGTTTAGGGTTTAGGGTTTAGGGTTTAGGGTTTAGGGTTTAGGGTTTAGGGTTTAGGGTTTAGGGTTTAGGGTTTAGGGTTTAGGGTTTAGGGTTTAGGGTTTAGGGTTTAGGGTTTAGGGTTTAGGGTTTAGGGTTTAGGGTTTAGGGTTTAGGGTTTAGGGTTTAGGGTTTAGGGTTTAGGGTTTAGGGTTTAGGGTTTAGGGTTTAGGGTTTAGGGTTTAGGGTTTAGGGTTTAGGGTTTAGGGTTTAGGGTTTAGGGTTTAGGGTTTAGGGTTTAGGGTTTAGGGTTTAGGGTTTAGGGTTTAGGGTTTAGGGTTTAGGGTTTAGGGTTTAGGGTTTAGGGTTTAGGGTTTAGGGTTTAGGGTTTAGGGTTTAGGGTTTAGGGTTTAGGGTTTAGGGTTTAGGGTTTAGGGTTTAGGGTTTAGGGTTTAGGGTTTAGGGTTTAGGGTTTAGGGTTTAGGGTTTAGGGTTTAGGGTTTAGGGTTTAGGGTTTAGGGTTTAGGGTTTAGGGTTTAGGGTTTAGGGTTTAGGGTTTAGGGTTTAGGGTTTAGGGTTTAGGGTTTAGGGTTTAGGGTTTAGGGTTTAGGGTTTAGGGTTTAGGGTTTAGGGTTTAGGGTTTAGGGTTTAGGGTTTAGGGTTTAGGGTTTAGGGTTTAGGGTTTAGGGTTTAGGGTTTAGGGTTTAGGGTTTAGGGTTTAGGGTTTAGGGTTTAGGGTTTAGGGTTTAGGGTTTAGGGTTTAGGGTTTAGGGTTTAGGGTTTAGGGTTTAGGGTTTAGGGTTTAGGGTTTAGGGTTTAGGGTTTAGGGTTTAGGGTTTAGGGTTTAGGGTTTAGGGTTTAGGGTTTAGGGTTTAGGGTTTAGGGTTTAGGGTTTAGGGTTTAGGGTTTAGGGTTTAGGGTTTAGGGTTTAGGGTTTAGGGTTTAGGGTTTAGGGTTTAGGGTTTAGGGTTTAGGGTTTAGGGTTTAGGGTTTAGGGTTTAGGGTTTAGGGTTTAGGGTTTAGGGTTTAGGGTTTAGGGTTTAGGGTTTAGGGTTTAGGGTTTAGGGTTTAGGGTTTAGGGTTTAGGGTTTAGGGTTTAGGGTTTAGGGTTTAGGGTTTAGGGTTTAGGGTTTAGGGTTTAGGGTTTAGGGTTTAGGGTTTAGGGTTTAGGGTTTAGGGTTTAGGGTTTAGGGTTTAGGGTTTAGGGTTTAGGGTTTAGGGTTTAGGGTTTAGGGTTTAGGGTTTAGGGTTTAGGGTTTAGGGTTTAGGGTTTAGGGTTTAGGGTTTAGGGTTTAGGGTTTAGGGTTTAGGGTTTAGGGTTTAGGGTTTAGGGTTTAGGGTTTAGGGTTTAGGGTTTAGGGTTTAGGGTTTAGGGTTTAGGGTTTAGGGTTTAGGGTTTAGGGTTTAGGGTTTAGGGTTTAGGGTTTAGGGTTTAGGGTTTAGGGTTTAGGGTTTAGGGTTTAGGGTTTAGGGTTTAGGGTTTAGGGTTTAGGGTTTAGGGTTTAGGGTTTAGGGTTTAGGGTTTAGGGTTTAGGGTTTAGGGTTTAGGGTTTAGGGTTTAGGGTTTAGGGTTTAGGGTTTAGGGTTTAGGGTTTAGGGTTTAGGGTTTAGGGTTTAGGGTTTAGGGTTTAGGGTTTAGGGTTTAGGGTTTAGGGTTTAGGGTTTAGGGTTTAGGGTTTAGGGTTTAGGGTTTAGGGTTTAGGGTTTAGGGTTTAGGGTTTAGGGTTTAGGGTTTAGGGTTTAGGGTTTAGGGTTTAGGGTTTAGGGTTTAGGGTTTAGGGTTTAGGGTTTAGGGTTTAGGGTTTAGGGTTTAGGGTTTAGGGTTTAGGGTTTAGGGTTTAGGGTTTAGGGTTTAGGGTTTAGGGTTTAGGGTTTAGGGTTTAGGGTTTAGGGTTTAGGGTTTAGGGTTTAGGGTTTAGGGTTTAGGGTTTAGGGTTTAGGGTTTAGGGTTTAGGGTTTAGGGTTTAGGGTTTAGGGTTTAGGGTTTAGGGTTTAGGGTTTAGGGTTTAGGGTTTAGGGTTTAGGGTTTAGGGTTTAGGGTTTAGGGTTTAGGGTTTAGGGTTTAGGGTTTAGGGTTTAGGGTTTAGGGTTTAGGGTTTAGGGTTTAGGGTTTAGGGTTTAGGGTTTAGGGTTTAGGGTTTAGGGTTTAGGGTTTAGGGTTTAGGGTTTAGGGTTTAGGGTTTAGGGTTTAGGGTTTAGGGTTTAGGGTTTAGGGTTTAGGGTTTAGGGTTTAGGGTTTAGGGTTTAGGGTTTAGGGTTTAGGGTTTAGGGTTTAGGGTTTAGGGTTTAGGGTTTAGGGTTTAGGGTTTAGGGTTTAGGGTTTAGGGTTTAGGGTTTAGGGTTTAGGGTTTAGGGTTTAGGGTTTAGGGTTTAGGGTTTAGGGTTTAGGGTTTAGGGTTTAGGGTTTAGGGTTTAGGGTTTAGGGTTTAGGGTTTAGGGTTTAGGGTTTAGGGTTTAGGGTTTAGGGTTTAGGGTTTAGGGTTTAGGGTTTAGGGTTTAGGGTTTAGGGTTTAGGGTTTAGGGTTTAGGGTTTAGGGTTTAGGGTTTAGGGTTTAGGGTTTAGGGTTTAGGGTTTAGGGTTTAGGGTTTAGGGTTTAGGGTTTAGGGTTTAGGGTTTAGGGTTTAGGGTTTAGGGTTTAGGGTTTAGGGTTTAGGGTTTAGGGTTTAGGGTTTAGGGTTTAGGGTTTAGGGTTTAGGGTTTAGGGTTTAGGGTTTAGGGTTTAGGGTTTAGGGTTTAGGGTTTAGGGTTTAGGGTTTAGGGTTTAGGGTTTAGGGTTTAGGGTTTAGGGTTTAGGGTTTAGGGTTTAGGGTTTAGGGTTTAGGGTTTAGGGTTTAGGGTTTAGGGTTTAGGGTTTAGGGTTTAGGGTTTAGGGTTTAGGGTTTAGGGTTTAGGGTTTAGGGTTTAGGGTTTAGGGTTTAGGGTTTAGGGTTTAGGGTTTAGGGTTTAGGGTTTAGGGTTTAGGGTTTAGGGTTTAGGGTTTAGGGTTTAGGGTTTAGGGTTTAGGGTTTAGGGTTTAGGGTTTAGGGTTTAGGGTTTAGGGTTTAGGGTTTAGGGTTTAGGGTTTAGGGTTTAGGGTTTAGGGTTTAGGGTTTAGGGTTTAGGGTTTAGGGTTTAGGGTTTAGGGTTTAGGGTTTAGGGTTTAGGGTTTAGGGTTTAGGGTTTAGGGTTTAGGGTTTAGGGTTTAGGGTTTAGGGTTTAGGGTTTAGGGTTTAGGGTTTAGGGTTTAGGGTTTAGGGTTTAGGGTTTAGGGTTTAGGGTTTAGGGTTTAGGGTTTAGGGTTTAGGGTTTAGGGTTTAGGGTTTAGGGTTTAGGGTTTAGGGTTTAGGGTTTAGGGTTTAGGGTTTAGGGTTTAGGGTTTAGGGTTTAGGGTTTAGGGTTTAGGGTTTAGGGTTTAGGGTTTAGGGTTTAGGGTTTAGGGTTTAGGGTTTAGGGTTTAGGGTTTAGGGTTTAGGGTTTAGGGTTTAGGGTTTAGGGTTTAGGGTTTAGGGTTTAGGGTTTAGGGTTTAGGGTTTAGGGTTTAGGGTTTAGGGTTTAGGGTTTAGGGTTTAGGGTTTAGGGTTTAGGGTTTAGGGTTTAGGGTTTAGGGTTTAGGGTTTAGGGTTTAGGGTTTAGGGTTTAGGGTTTAGGGTTTAGGGTTTAGGGTTTAGGGTTTAGGGTTTAGGGTTTAGGGTTTAGGGTTTAGGGTTTAGGGTTTAGGGTTTAGGGTTTAGGGTTTAGGGTTTAGGGTTTAGGGTTTAGGGTTTAGGGTTTAGGGTTTAGGGTTTAGGGTTTAGGGTTTAGGGTTTAGGGTTTAGGGTTTAGGGTTTAGGGTTTAGGGTTTAGGGTTTAGGGTTTAGGGTTTAGGGTTTAGGGTTTAGGGTTTAGGGTTTAGGGTTTAGGGTTTAGGGTTTAGGGTTTAGGGTTTAGGGTTTAGGGTTTAGGGTTTAGGGTTTAGGGTTTAGGGTTTAGGGTTTAGGGTTTAGGGTTTAGGGTTTAGGGTTTAGGGTTTAGGGTTTAGGGTTTAGGGTTTAGGGTTTAGGGTTTAGGGTTTAGGGTTTAGGGTTTAGGGTTTAGGGTTTAGGGTTTAGGGTTTAGGGTTTAGGGTTTAGGGTTTAGGGTTTAGGGTTTAGGGTTTAGGGTTTAGGGTTTAGGGTTTAGGGTTTAGGGTTTAGGGTTTAGGGTTTAGGGTTTAGGGTTTAGGGTTTAGGGTTTAGGGTTTAGGGTTTAGGGTTTAGGGTTTAGGGTTTAGGGTTTAGGGTTTAGGGTTTAGGGTTTAGGGTTTAGGGTTTAGGGTTTAGGGTTTAGGGTTTAGGGTTTAGGGTTTAGGGTTTAGGGTTTAGGGTTTAGGGTTTAGGGTTTAGGGTTTAGGGTTTAGGGTTTAGGGTTTAGGGTTTAGGGTTTAGGGTTTAGGGTTTAGGGTTTAGGGTTTAGGGTTTAGGGTTTAGGGTTTAGGGTTTAGGGTTTAGGGTTTAGGGTTTAGGGTTTAGGGTTTAGGGTTTAGGGTTTAGGGTTTAGGGTTTAGGGTTTAGGGTTTAGGGTTTAGGGTTTAGGGTTTAGGGTTTAGGGTTTAGGGTTTAGGGTTTAGGGTTTAGGGTTTAGGGTTTAGGGTTTAGGGTTTAGGGTTTAGGGTTTAGGGTTTAGGGTTTAGGGTTTAGGGTTTAGGGTTTAGGGTTTAGGGTTTAGGGTTTAGGGTTTAGGGTTTAGGGTTTAGGGTTTAGGGTTTAGGGTTTAGGGTTTAGGGTTTAGGGTTTAGGGTTTAGGGTTTAGGGTTTAGGGTTTAGGGTTTAGGGTTTAGGGTTTAGGGTTTAGGGTTTAGGGTTTAGGGTTTAGGGTTTAGGGTTTAGGGTTTAGGGTTTAGGGTTTAGGGTTTAGGGTTTAGGGTTTAGGGTTTAGGGTTTAGGGTTTAGGGTTTAGGGTTTAGGGTTTAGGGTTTAGGGTTTAGGGTTTAGGGTTTAGGGTTTAGGGTTTAGGGTTTAGGGTTTAGGGTTTAGGGTTTAGGGTTTAGGGTTTAGGGTTTAGGGTTTAGGGTTTAGGGTTTAGGGTTTAGGGTTTAGGGTTTAGGGTTTAGGGTTTAGGGTTTAGGGTTTAGGGTTTAGGGTTTAGGGTTTAGGGTTTAGGGTTTAGGGTTTAGGGTTTAGGGTTTAGGGTTTAGGGTTTAGGGTTTAGGGTTTAGGGTTTAGGGTTTAGGGTTTAGGGTTTAGGGTTTAGGGTTTAGGGTTTAGGGTTTAGGGTTTAGGGTTTAGGGTTTAGGGTTTAGGGTTTAGGGTTTAGGGTTTAGGGTTTAGGGTTTAGGGTTTAGGGTTTAGGGTTTAGGGTTTAGGGTTTAGGGTTTAGGGTTTAGGGTTTAGGGTTTAGGGTTTAGGGTTTAGGGTTTAGGGTTTAGGGTTTAGGGTTTAGGGTTTAGGGTTTAGGGTTTAGGGTTTAGGGTTTAGGGTTTAGGGTTTAGGGTTTAGGGTTTAGGGTTTAGGGTTTAGGGTTTAGGGTTTAGGGTTTAGGGTTTAGGGTTTAGGGTTTAGGGTTTAGGGTTTAGGGTTTAGGGTTTAGGGTTTAGGGTTTAGGGTTTAGGGTTTAGGGTTTAGGGTTTAGGGTTTAGGGTTTAGGGTTTAGGGTTTAGGGTTTAGGGTTTAGGGTTTAGGGTTTAGGGTTTAGGGTTTAGGGTTTAGGGTTTAGGGTTTAGGGTTTAGGGTTTAGGGTTTAGGGTTTAGGGTTTAGGGTTTAGGGTTTAGGGTTTAGGGTTTAGGGTTTAGGGTTTAGGGTTTAGGGTTTAGGGTTTAGGGTTTAGGGTTTAGGGTTTAGGGTTTAGGGTTTAGGGTTTAGGGTTTAGGGTTTAGGGTTTAGGGTTTAGGGTTTAGGGTTTAGGGTTTAGGGTTTAGGGTTTAGGGTTTAGGGTTTAGGGTTTAGGGTTTAGGGTTTAGGGTTTAGGGTTTAGGGTTTAGGGTTTAGGGTTTAGGGTTTAGGGTTTAGGGTTTAGGGTTTAGGGTTTAGGGTTTAGGGTTTAGGGTTTAGGGTTTAGGGTTTAGGGTTTAGGGTTTAGGGTTTAGGGTTTAGGGTTTAGGGTTTAGGGTTTAGGGTTTAGGGTTTAGGGTTTAGGGTTTAGGGTTTAGGGTTTAGGGTTTAGGGTTTAGGGTTTAGGGTTTAGGGTTTAGGGTTTAGGGTTTAGGGTTTAGGGTTTAGGGTTTAGGGTTTAGGGTTTAGGGTTTAGGGTTTAGGGTTTAGGGTTTAGGGTTTAGGGTTTAGGGTTTAGGGTTTAGGGTTTAGGGTTTAGGGTTTAGGGTTTAGGGTTTAGGGTTTAGGGTTTAGGGTTTAGGGTTTAGGGTTTAGGGTTTAGGGTTTAGGGTTTAGGGTTTAGGGTTTAGGGTTTAGGGTTTAGGGTTTAGGGTTTAGGGTTTAGGGTTTAGGGTTTAGGGTTTAGGGTTTAGGGTTTAGGGTTTAGGGTTTAGGGTTTAGGGTTTAGGGTTTAGGGTTTAGGGTTTAGGGTTTAGGGTTTAGGGTTTAGGGTTTAGGGTTTAGGGTTTAGGGTTTAGGGTTTAGGGTTTAGGGTTTAGGGTTTAGGGTTTAGGGTTTAGGGTTTAGGGTTTAGGGTTTAGGGTTTAGGGTTTAGGGTTTAGGGTTTAGGGTTTAGGGTTTAGGGTTTAGGGTTTAGGGTTTAGGGTTTAGGGTTTAGGGTTTAGGGTTTAGGGTTTAGGGTTTAGGGTTTAGGGTTTAGGGTTTAGGGTTTAGGGTTTAGGGTTTAGGGTTTAGGGTTTAGGGTTTAGGGTTTAGGGTTTAGGGTTTAGGGTTTAGGGTTTAGGGTTTAGGGTTTAGGGTTTAGGGTTTAGGGTTTAGGGTTTAGGGTTTAGGGTTTAGGGTTTAGGGTTTAGGGTTTAGGGTTTAGGGTTTAGGGTTTAGGGTTTAGGGTTTAGGGTTTAGGGTTTAGGGTTTAGGGTTTAGGGTTTAGGGTTTAGGGTTTAGGGTTTAGGGTTTAGGGTTTAGGGTTTAGGGTTTAGGGTTTAGGGTTTAGGGTTTAGGGTTTAGGGTTTAGGGTTTAGGGTTTAGGGTTTAGGGTTTAGGGTTTAGGGTTTAGGGTTTAGGGTTTAGGGTTTAGGGTTTAGGGTTTAGGGTTTAGGGTTTAGGGTTTAGGGTTTAGGGTTTAGGGTTTAGGGTTTAGGGTTTAGGGTTTAGGGTTTAGGGTTTAGGGTTTAGGGTTTAGGGTTTAGGGTTTAGGGTTTAGGGTTTAGGGTTTAGGGTTTAGGGTTTAGGGTTTAGGGTTTAGGGTTTAGGGTTTAGGGTTTAGGGTTTAGGGTTTAGGGTTTAGGGTTTAGGGTTTAGGGTTTAGGGTTTAGGGTTTAGGGTTTAGGGTTTAGGGTTTAGGGTTTAGGGTTTAGGGTTTAGGGTTTAGGGTTTAGGGTTTAGGGTTTAGGGTTTAGGGTTTAGGGTTTAGGGTTTAGGGTTTAGGGTTTAGGGTTTAGGGTTTAGGGTTTAGGGTTTAGGGTTTAGGGTTTAGGGTTTAGGGTTTAGGGTTTAGGGTTTAGGGTTTAGGGTTTAGGGTTTAGGGTTTAGGGTTTAGGGTTTAGGGTTTAGGGTTTAGGGTTTAGGGTTTAGGGTTTAGGGTTTAGGGTTTAGGGTTTAGGGTTTAGGGTTTAGGGTTTAGGGTTTAGGGTTTAGGGTTTAGGGTTTAGGGTTTAGGGTTTAGGGTTTAGGGTTTAGGGTTTAGGGTTTAGGGTTTAGGGTTTAGGGTTTAGGGTTTAGGGTTTAGGGTTTAGGGTTTAGGGTTTAGGGTTTAGGGTTTAGGGTTTAGGGTTTAGGGTTTAGGGTTTAGGGTTTAGGGTTTAGGGTTTAGGGTTTAGGGTTTAGGGTTTAGGGTTTAGGGTTTAGGGTTTAGGGTTTAGGGTTTAGGGTTTAGGGTTTAGGGTTTAGGGTTTAGGGTTTAGGGTTTAGGGTTTAGGGTTTAGGGTTTAGGGTTTAGGGTTTAGGGTTTAGGGTTTAGGGTTTAGGGTTTAGGGTTTAGGGTTTAGGGTTTAGGGTTTAGGGTTTAGGGTTTAGGGTTTAGGGTTTAGGGTTTAGGGTTTAGGGTTTAGGGTTTAGGGTTTAGGGTTTAGGGTTTAGGGTTTAGGGTTTAGGGTTTAGGGTTTAGGGTTTAGGGTTTAGGGTTTAGGGTTTAGGGTTTAGGGTTTAGGGTTTAGGGTTTAGGGTTTAGGGTTTAGGGTTTAGGGTTTAGGGTTTAGGGTTTAGGGTTTAGGGTTTAGGGTTTAGGGTTTAGGGTTTAGGGTTTAGGGTTTAGGGTTTAGGGTTTAGGGTTTAGGGTTTAGGGTTTAGGGTTTAGGGTTTAGGGTTTAGGGTTTAGGGTTTAGGGTTTAGGGTTTAGGGTTTAGGGTTTAGGGTTTAGGGTTTAGGGTTTAGGGTTTAGGGTTTAGGGTTTAGGGTTTAGGGTTTAGGGTTTAGGGTTTAGGGTTTAGGGTTTAGGGTTTAGGGTTTAGGGTTTAGGGTTTAGGGTTTAGGGTTTAGGGTTTAGGGTTTAGGGTTTAGGGTTTAGGGTTTAGGGTTTAGGGTTTAGGGTTTAGGGTTTAGGGTTTAGGGTTTAGGGTTTAGGGTTTAGGGTTTAGGGTTTAGGGTTTAGGGTTTAGGGTTTAGGGTTTAGGGTTTAGGGTTTAGGGTTTAGGGTTTAGGGTTTAGGGTTTAGGGTTTAGGGTTTAGGGTTTAGGGTTTAGGGTTTAGGGTTTAGGGTTTAGGGTTTAGGGTTTAGGGTTTAGGGTTTAGGGTTTAGGGTTTAGGGTTTAGGGTTTAGGGTTTAGGGTTTAGGGTTTAGGGTTTAGGGTTTAGGGTTTAGGGTTTAGGGTTTAGGGTTTAGGGTTTAGGGTTTAGGGTTTAGGGTTTAGGGTTTAGGGTTTAGGGTTTAGGGTTTAGGGTTTAGGGTTTAGGGTTTAGGGTTTAGGGTTTAGGGTTTAGGGTTTAGGGTTTAGGGTTTAGGGTTTAGGGTTTAGGGTTTAGGGTTTAGGGTTTAGGGTTTAGGGTTTAGGGTTTAGGGTTTAGGGTTTAGGGTTTAGGGTTTAGGGTTTAGGGTTTAGGGTTTAGGGTTTAGGGTTTAGGGTTTAGGGTTTAGGGTTTAGGGTTTAGGGTTTAGGGTTTAGGGTTTAGGGTTTAGGGTTTAGGGTTTAGGGTTTAGGGTTTAGGGTTTAGGGTTTAGGGTTTAGGGTTTAGGGTTTAGGGTTTAGGGTTTAGGGTTTAGGGTTTAGGGTTTAGGGTTTAGGGTTTAGGGTTTAGGGTTTAGGTATTCCAGGATTCAGGATTCCAGGATTCCAGGATTCAGGATTCCAGGATTTCAGGGTTTCAGGAATTCCAGGTATTCAGGATTCAGGTATTCAGGATTCCAGGGTTCCAGGATTCCAGGATTCAGGATTCCAGGATTCCAGGTATTCCAGGTATTCCAGGTATTCAGGATTCAGGATTCCAGGGTTTCCAGGACTTCAGGATTCAGGATTCAGGGTTCCAGGATTCCAGGATTCAGGGTTCCAGGATTCCAGGTATTCAGGGTTCAGGTATTCCAGGATTCCAGGATTCCAGGATTCCAGGATTCAGGATTCCAGGTATTCCAGGATTCCAGGGTTCCAGGATTCCAGGATTCCAGGATTCCAGGTATTCCAGGATTCCAGGGTTCCAGGTATCCAGGATTCCAGGATTCAGGGTTCCAGGATTTCAGGTATTCCAGGATTCCAGGATTCCAGGTATTCCAGAGGATTCCAGGATTCAGGTATTCCAGGTATTCCAGGTATTCCAGGTATTCAGGTATTCCAGGATTCAGGATTCCAGGATTCCAGGGTTCCAGGATTCAGGATTCCAGGATTCCAGGATTCAGGTATTCAGGATTCAGGATTCAGGGTTCCAGGTATTCCAGGATTCCAGGGTTCCAGGATTCAGGATTCAGGGTTTCCAGGATTCAGGGTATTCCAGGTATTCCAGGATTTAGGGTTTCCAGGATTCCAGGGTTTCCAGGATTCAGGGTTTCAGGGATTCAGGATTCAGGATTCCAGGATTCAGGGTTCAGGATTCAGGATTCCAGGGTATTCCAGGATTC